>PVLC010006153.1:0-71250 GCA_004027655.1 Graphiurus murinus | reverse complement strand
GGTACTGGGAATTGAACTCAGGGGCATTCTACCTCCGAGCTACACCCCCAGCCCTATTTTTTATTCTTTATTTTGAAACCAAGTCTCACTAAGTTGCGGAGGGCCTCACTAGGTAGCTGAGGCTGGCCGCGAACCCGGATCCTCTGGTCTCAGCCTCCCAAATGCTGGGATTACAAGCGTGCGCCACCACGCCCGGCTTAGGAACACATTTTTAATACCATAGCAGGTAACGGCTAAATTGGCCACAGTCTATTCCAATTGGAATCAAAAAATGCCTTTGGGGGAGGCCAGGTACCAATGGAAAATGGTGTTTCACAATATTCTTTTGAAACGCAAAAAGGAAAAAAATGAAAGAAAAATCATTTCAAAGGGACATGTGGGGGGGGGAGGGGCTCCCGTAAGCACTGGCCTGGTCCTGTGCGTAGCGTGGTCCCCGATGGTCAGCTCGGCCCCGGATGGCCGGTCCTGGGGGGACAGAAGTGTCCCACCTGGAAGCCAGGGGGGGCATCAACACGGGAGGCCCCAGGCAGAGTCATGCTGGGGACACCTGAGCCATCGCCAGCCTGTGACAGCACAGCCCACCTCGGGGGAAGCACTCGCACCTCCCGGGTGTCCAGGAAGACAGGAGGGGATCACAGGGACTGAGCTGCCACCGGCCCTGATTGAGGGGCCACCCTCCATGTGAAGGGCTGGGCAGTGGCCGCACAGATGTGTCCACCCGAACCTCAGAGTGGGCCCCTCTTGGAATGAGCAAGGTCCTTGCACATAAAACACAGCTCGGCCTGGATTAAGCGGGTGCTCCGTGAGCCAGGAGAGAGAGACTTGAAACAGAAAAAGAGAGCCCGGTGAAGTCTCTGGTGAGACGAGGGTGCAGTGGCCACGGCCAAGGGAGACCAAGGACTGCTGGACAGGCCCAGATGCCAGGAGGGAAGCCCAGACAGATGCTCCCCCGAGGCCCAGCCCTGCTGACCCTTTGACCTCGGAGGACCGCCAGCCTCCACACACGTGAGAGAGAAGTCCCAACGTTTTGTTGTGGGGGTGCTGCCTCTGCCGGGAACTGAACCCAGCCTCCGACCTCCACCCTCAGCCCCCTTTTAACGTTTATTTGTAAGCAGGGTCTCGCTAAGCCACTCAGAGCCTAAGTTGCCAAGACTGGCGTCAAACCTGCGATCCTCCGGTCTCCGCCTCCCGAGTACTAGGATTACAGGTGTGCGCCACCACGTTTTAAGATACTCAGTCTGTGGCCATTTGTCACTGCAGCCCCAGATCATGCACGGGCATCCTTCCCCGTGCTGAAGCCCTCGGTGAGGACTGTGGCACAAACCCCCACCCCGCGCTGAGGTCTCCCCATCCTCAGCCCGACCTGGACAGTCGGCATCAGACCTCCCTAGGCCCTGGTCCAGGATGGACTCCCTGTACCTGTGCCTGCCCAGCCCTCGCCACAGCAGCACAGACACACCCTGTCCACGACGTGGATCAGCCTGTTCTCCACGGACAGATGGGCTCAACCACGGCCTCTCCTGAGCCTCCTGTGACATTACCATCTCCCGCATCACTTTCCTGTGAAAAGGACACCTTCCATCACCCTGTAAACAGGGCCGGCACCACCGCCGTAAATAGGAGGTAACCATAAAAGTAAATACAGAGCTATGAAAATGAAAAACGCATCCCGCCCGCTTGCAGGCCAGCGGGAGCCTGCCCTCCGTTGGGAAATGGGGGACTGATGGGTGGAGGGACATTAAGAATTCCCAGGCTGTCCCCCTCAACCCCGATTCTCCTGTGGTACCCCAGCTCCTGCCTCAACCTCGACAGTACGGCCACCGTTTCCGTGGGAGACATGGGGTCTTATCCACCAGGCCCCGCCCCGCTCCCGCCCTGCTCGAGGCTAAAGGCGTGAGCTGGGTCACACCCAGCCCCACCCAGGCCACGCTGCCCGGGGCCCACACATTCACCCAGGCAGGTGGCATCCTTGGGGCTCCCGGTCCTCCATCACTGGGACGCACTGCGTCATTTCCTGGGGCTGCTCCGACTCGTGCCTGAAACACAGACATTTCTTCTCCGACAGCCTGCAAGCCGGAGGTCTGAGACGAAGGTGTCTTCGGGGCCCTCTGAGGCTCCAAGGGCGGGTCCCTCCTGCCTCCTCGGCTCCCGGGGGCCCCACCCACCGCCATATCAGCCTCACTCCACTACTCCACTCTCTGTGTTTTCACCTGTTTCCTCTGCGCGCCTGTACATGCATGGGTGCATGCCTGCACACTTACATGTTTCTGCTTCTGGTAACCAAGGCTCATCCCTGCATTTTGGGCACACCTCAACCAGGCTGACCTCATCAGGAGGTCCTTAATGCCTTTGCAAAGACCCCCTTTCCAAAAGAGGCTTTGGTCTGAGTTCCTGCGTGGTGTACCCTTCTTTGGGAAGTACCGACTGCTCCCTGGAGGTGTCCACTTCCCACGGACGCACAAAGCCCAGTTCCTGCTCCACCGGCTCATACATGTCACCCTGGGGGACCCGCCAGCCACCCCAGCCTTGTCTGCTCCTGCTGTCTCCCCCCAAGTGAGCAGCCCATGCCTGGCATACAGCAAGCACTCAATAGGTGCATGCCCAAATAGGTGAGGCTAGCGTGTCTATCAAGGCTGTCCCCACAGCAACGGGCGGGAGAGGCAGGAAGCTGTCACTGTGCAGGCGTTCCCGGGGGACGGAAGGTCTGAACACAGCCTGCGGCTCTGCAAAGCGAGGAGTTATTTATAAGCGAGGTCTCCAGCTCTTCGAAGCGAATCAGAGGGCCTGCCTGGCTGCCTCTGTAATCGGGGAGAAGAGAGGTAATTGGCTAATAAAATCCGCCTTTCTGCAAGGGAGAGGCCGGCTTTGAAAAGAGTGTGTAGTTTTGAGGCCGTGTGACCCCTTCTACATATACCTGGAAAGGACACGTGGGCTGGGCTGGCACCACCCCACCCAGTGGGAGGGTCTTGGGGACCAGAATCCCGCAGGCTTCTGTGGGGCACCGACCCAGAGGGCAGCTTGCCTACCTGAACCTGGTCTCCTAGGACTCTGTCCTGCTCTGCTCCGGCCGAGGTGGGTGGATAGGGGCACGGGGGTGGAGAGGCACCGCCTGGGAGGCCGCACACAGAGTACCCAGCACCGTTCTTCCCCAGGTCCCCTTGGTCAGAGCAGGAAACCTCAGCCCAGACCCCAAACCCAAACCAGGGGCCCGAGCCTCAATCCCCCAGCACTGGCTTCAAGCCCCACACCGAGGACTCTCCGGTGGACCTCTCTCATCCTATGCACACACCCCAACACCTCGGCATAGCTTTCCAGCTGAAGTCCCGGCACTGCAAGGTCAGGAGAGAGGGCACTGGGTTGGGCTCACCGGGGCCGCGCTTGGGCCTCAGGATCCTACCGCTGGGCCTTGACCCAGATGGTGCCCCTCTTTCCTTGAGATTCCTCAAGGGTGAAGTCGGGAAACAATCACTGTCCCCGCAGGTGGATGGAGGACCAAGAGAGGTGACGACTAAGAGCCATGGCCGTGGTCACCAGCCAGGCCTGTGTCCGCCCTGCAAGCCCGGCGCTCGCCCTGCATGCCTGTGGCCTTGCTGTCTCTCGGCAAGACAATCGCCCCTCACCTCAAGGTAAGCGCCAACCCTATGAACATCCAGTTACCCTCGCAGAGAGATACCCCCATCCCCACCGGAACCCCGGATATGCACAGAGCCTGGCTCAAGGAAGCGCTGCACTCAGGGAGCCAGCCCGCCTGCTTCCCTGCTAGAGCAGACCAGGCAGGAGCGGGACGCGGCCGGCCAGGGCCCACTACCACGGACCCCAGACTCCACCTGGATGGGCGCTCACCTCCGTGAGGTCCAAGGGAGCCCCTAAATCCTCAGGCCTCTGAGACCTCCCAAAGCCCTGATTTGTTTCTTGAAGTGCACAGGGAGAAAGAAAAGATGAGCCGAGGCTCTGCTTGGAATGTTGTACCATAGCGGGGTCGTGGGCACACGTTAGAGGGCTCTCAACACAGCCTCCTGCCCAACGGCCATCGAGGTGACTCATCCCACAGACCAGGGGACTAAGTGTGTCCAGGGCCACTCCCAGTGACACTGGCCATCTCCAGGTCCTCCAGTGCCCCATCAGCCAGGAGTCCCCGGCCCTCAGCAAAGTGCCCGGTCAGGGCAGCCGCCGTCCCGCAGCCTGAAGTAGCGACTTCTCCAAACAACTCCCCGAGGCCCACATGTGAGCAGTGTCACCACCTCGCGTGGCTTTTCCTTCACTCCCCGTGCACAGGGGCTGCAGGAGAGGTCAAGAACTCAGCCAGCCCCTGCCCACGTGGAAGGCTGCACAATGGATGCAGCCCCGTGCACTGTCCCGGCACGGTGAGCAGGCGGCTCCAAAGAGACGTGTGGGCGTCGTGTGTCCGAGGCCATCGGGGGGCCTCTGTAGCCAAGGCCACAACAGGCTCGGGAGGAGGGAGCGCCACCTAGCTAGAGAGTATTTGGCATGTAATTTTTTTTTTTTTTTTTTTTTTTTTGCAGTACTGGGGATTGAACTCAGGGGCATTCTACCTCCGAGCTACACCCCCAGCCCTATTTTTTATTCTTTATTTTGAAACCGGGTCTCACTAAGTTGCAGAGTGCCTCACTAGGTAGCTGAGGCTGGCCTCAAACCCGGATCCTCCGGTCTCAGCCTCCCGAATGCTGGGATTACAAGCGTGCGCCACCACGCCCGGCTTGACATGTAATTTATAATGCAGAAAAATTATGGAGAATAAAGTGATTAGCGCATACTACCAGGCAGAGGGAAAGGATCCATGCCAGGTAGGCGGACAGCCTGGAGGGAAGGCTCTGTTGCCGGAGCTAGACATGTACCAGGCGTGCGCCCTGTCCTCCAGGGACGAGAAGCGAATCAGCTGAGAGTGGCCAGGGATCAGCCACACTGGGCCCACCACATCCGGGTCACCCTGAGCACCCCCAAGCCACACGCAGGATAAGATGGCACACTCTGAGTCACTGGCGGGCTTTCTCCAAAGATGAGGGGCCGCTGGAGCGGCCGGGGCCAGCAGAGGGGCTCAGGACATAGGGCACGGGCCTCCCCTCCCGCTTCCCACAACGCTGTGAAAGAAAGGTCTACGGTTACCTTGGGCACCGTCAAGGTCACCGGGCAGTGGTGCACACAGAGTAAAGACTCAGCTTTGGGGACACCACGCCAGGGTGACAAGCCAAGCACCGAGGACCGCAGCAGGAAGGAGGAATGACCAAGACCACGGGATCACCAGGCTCTCCTGTAAAGCCACCACCCTCGCCCCACTGCAAATGTCTGCCAAGCCCTCTCCAGAGAGAGGTCTCTCCAGGGCTCCCAGCACAAGCCCAGTGTCTAGCACGGGGCCCTCTGGGAACTGGCTTCCGCCACCCTGCTTCACACCCCAGCCCCATCACTGCCCAGCAGCTGACCGCCCTGCCTGCTTCCAGCTGTTCCAGGTGACCCTGGTCAACAACACGCGCTGCTGGGCGCCTGGGCTCACTCTCCTCGACTCAGCACTTAATATCCAAGCAATGGTCCAGAAGAACCCGCGGCCTCCTCTGCCTGCCTCGCCAGGTCCCCTCCAGAGGAGGGGCTCTCCAGGACAGCAGGACGCAGCCCCGCCAGGCTCTCAGTGCCCCCACACCTGCTTCCGGCTCTCTCCTGGACCCTGCAACTCCGGTCTGGCTGAGGCCCTCACCTGGGCCCTGGGGCTTGACACCGGCCATCCTCCCGCTCCTCCTGCTCATGGGGCTTCATTTCTTTGGGGAAAGCGCTTCTCCGCAGAGAAGGTTCTGGAGGCCTGTCCATCCTGAGGATCCCTCAGTCAAAGGAGGGCACAGGACACCAGCCAGCCAACCACAGTGCTCAGAGGAAGAAGGGAAGGAGGGAGGAGCCTGCGCCCGGGAGAGGGCCCAGAGGACGAAGCCCGTGCCGCGGCGGCTGGGTAGTGGGCAGTGGGCTGACGGGACAGCTGGAGACAGGCGCCCACTCCCTGAGAGGCCGCCTCCACTGGCTGTGGTCCGGCTCCTGGGCGTGGCGCGGGACCCAAGTCCACTCCCACAGTGACCCCTCTCCAGATACAGCGAGACCTGGGTCGTCTGCCCACTGTGGTCCCCAGCAAGGCTGGACAGGACCCGCCACAGCCAGAGCGAGCGCAGAGGCTGCATCCAGGGACTGCCTCCCCCGGGCTGCCCGTGCTCGGGCCTCTGGGACTCGGGACAGACTCTAGACACGCGGGGCCGTATCTGCTCTGCCTGTGAAAATAGGGCACCTGATGTTTCTCTGGACACAGCACAGCCACTCTGGTGTGCGGAACCTTCTGGAACCCAGGCCACACGGCGTCAGGTACAGATTGGATGGCAGGAGCAGAGAGAGGGCTGGCATCTGTCCAGCCTCCACTGTCCCTCCTCCGTCGGTCCTGCCTCCACCGCCCCTTCTCCAAGGAAGAGGCTGTGGGCCCATGGGACAGGCAGGAGCGTGACCTGCCTGTGTGTTTGTGCAAGCAAGTCGTATGCGTGTGTGTACAGGTGGGGTAAAAGTGTGGTGTGTGTGTGCACGTGTGCATATGTGCGGCGTGTGTGCACATGTGGTGCAAGTGTGGGGGCGTGGATGTGCTGTAGGGCTTGTGTATGTGTGTAGTGTGTCCGTGTGGTAAGTGGTATGTAGCATGTGTGCACATCTGCTGTGTGGTGTCTATGTGGCATGTGTGTATATGTGTTGAATTGGTGCATGCATATGTGTGTAGATGTAAGTGGTCTGTGCGTGTGTGTGTGAGTGCTATGCACACGTGTGTGGTATGCGTGTACATACAGTGCATATGTGTGGTGGTATTTGTGTATGCTGTGTCCAACAGTCAGGTACTACAATGTATAGGTGGTATATACAGGTGCATGTTCTGGTATGTATATGTCATGTGTATACATGCGTGGTGTGTGTGTGCTCTGTGAATGTGGTATGCAGCATGTGTGTATATGTGTTGTGTGTGTGGTGGGCAAGAGGGGTGTGTGGGCTGTGTCATCTGTATACATGGTATGTGTGTGTGGCGCGTGCATGTGTTATGTGGGCATGTGTGCTGTGTGTGTGGTATTTATGTGTTCCGTGTCCTGCTATAGGTACTCTGTGTGTATGTGGTTATATGTGTGAGCACGTGTGGTTTGTAGCATGTGTGTTTACATGGTGTGTGCCTGTGGTGTATATCCTGCCCGCATACATGTGGTAGAGAATGTATATGTGGTGTGTGTGTGTGTGTGTGTGTGTGTGTGCATGTGGCTTGTGCTTGGCTGTGGTGTGGGTGCTGTCTGTGTGCTGTATCCAGTGGTCAGGCACGACAGTCTATGTGTGGCTGGTGTCTGTGGATGTATGTGTGGTGTGTGCATGTGGTGTACATCACACGTGCATGTGGTGTAGTATGTGTGTGTGTGTGTGTGTGTGTGTGTGTGTGTATGTGGCATGTGCTTGGCTGTGGTGTGGGTGATGTCTGTGTGCTGTATCCAGTGGTCAGGCACGACAGTCTATGTGTGGTTGGTGTCTGTGGATGTATGTGTGGTGTGTGCATGTGGTGTACATCACATGTACATGTGGTGTAGTATGTATATGTGGTGTGTGTGTGTGTGTGTGTGGTGTGTGTGTGTGGCATGTGCTTGGCTGTGGTGTGGGTGATGTCTGTGTGCTGTATCCAGTGGTCAGGCACGACAGTCTATGTGTGGCTGGTGTCTGTGGATGTATGTGTGGTGTGTGCATGTGGTATATATCACACGTGCATGTGGTGTAGTATGTATACACGTGGTGTGTGTATAGTGTGTACATGTAGTTTATGGCATGTGTGTATATGTAGTAAGTGGAGGTGTGTTGGTGTGTATGTCTGTGGTGTACACATGTGGTACATGTATATATGCAGTGTGTGTGTGATCTGTATGTGGTGCGCTGTAGCATGCATACGTGTCGTGCCTGTGTGATGCATGCTAGTGTATGTGGTGTGCGTATGCAGCATGTGTGGTCTCTGTGGGTGGCGTGTCCAGTACACAGGTGCTACAGTGCAGTGGGCAGGTCGAAGGCAGATGGAGTCCGGGTGAAAGGAGACGGGGCCCTGGTCAGTGTGAACCAAGGGTCCTGCCCACTCGCTAAGCAGCGTGTGACTAAGGCCCACCGCATGTTACCCTGCGTTACCCCGTGTGCCCGTACACTGCCATCACAGCACACCCATACACACCCACGCACTGCCCAATCACTGGCTTGTGTTCAAACAGGAGATGAAGGGCCAGCTTCCCCTTCCCGGCCTCGAGCACGGTCACGCTCATTCTCCACCCTCTAACCGCTGCTTTTAAACCAAATCCATAATATATGTCCATGCACTTTATATGTTTAGGTAGACTATACACAATGTGAGTATTTAATTATCATCATACATGTGTGCACACATGCAAACACACGCATATAAAAATGTCAACAGTGAACCACTACAGACACACACCCTCCGCCCCTCCCCTTGGCCGAGCTGCGCAGCCACTCTAGAAGGACCAGGGACATGGCTTCCGGCTCCCCTTACCTCTTCTGGTGACCCTCTGTGGTGCTGTCCACCCAGCAATGGGCAGAGGTGGGTCCTGTCCAAGCTCCTGAGAGAGGGGCTGAAACCCTCTGCCCGGCTTTCAACCCCAAGTTCAAGGTGAAGCAAGAAGGGGAATAATGAGTTTGCAGACACTGGCAGGAAGACGGCCAAGTCCAGGCCCTCCTGATGGCAGCACGCTCAGATACCCTGACGAGGCCCGGTCCCTCCTGAGAGTCACCGTCCCCTGCCCCGTGCTAGGTGGTTGGAAAATCCAGACTCCTGCCTGCTGCCAGGCCAGGATGAGCCGGCATGTCTGGAGTCACCTCCATTCCCAATCCCTTTCCGTTTTAACTTTTACAGTTGTCAGACACTCCGCCGATGAGAATCCCATTACTGTGAGTGTGGGTTTTATTTAGATTCTGTGTCACACAGAAGCGATAGTAAATGATGATAAAGGAGCGGGTTATTTTTAACGCCTTTCCCATTCCACCCCTCCCTGGCAGCCATTCACGCTTACCTGGCCTCTCAAATTTCAAATCTGCAGAGGAGTTAGGGGAGAGGCAGGCTGACCAGCAGCGGCCATGTGACGCTGCCCTGTCGGTCCCTGGAGCTCCTCACAGAGCCTCTGTCCCCTGAGGACAACGCTTGCAGGCGGCAGCTCCTGAGCCCCCGGGGCCTCTGACCCAGCCCAGGGCCCTCCCCACGCAGCCAGAGACTCGGGGAGATCAGTAGCCGGGCCCGGGGAGTGGGGAGGCCTGACCTGGCCAGGGGAGTTTAGGAGAACCCACGGCAGCTGAAGATCTTTCTTTATGGAAACACTCAGGCCTGAGCTGTTCTTCCTCCTCGTCACCGTTATCACCGGCTCTAAGAAGGAGCTGGGTGCAGCCTCCGGCCTCCACCAAGAATAGCTTTGCTGTTCTGAGCAATCTCTAAAGGGTCTACCAAGCCCTAACCCAAACCAGAACAGATCTCGCAAGCCCCTGCCGCCCACCGCCCGGCCTGCCTCTGGGACTCACACACGTGTATGTAATGGGAATATTTCTTTTCTTTCCTTTTCCTGCATTCAGTGAATATTGTTTATGGACTTTGCGGGTCAAGACCTGTGCTGTCTCCTAAGTCCTTGATTCATTTTTTAAGCTGATGGATTTAAATCGGCTGGTCCTCTGGGAAGGGTGGCACTAGTCTATCATCACACCATTAACACAACACGGTCACCTGCCGTCGGGGGCTTAGGCCTGTCCCTTTGGACCGGCCACATGGGTTTGTAGAATGACACTTCACTTTCAAAGTAACGAGCTAACTAAATAAGTGGAAGTCGCATCCTGTTGACTCACTCAAAAGCCTACCCCTGAAGCAGCTGCTGAAGACGGCTCGCACCGGCGACGCAGAAAGCGCCTGGGAATTAAGGCGCAGGGACATTGTTCCGGAGGCCGGATGCGGACGCTAATCTCCCCCACAAGCTCCTGATACTAACCTGCAAAAGAGGCTTTTTAATAGCATGCTTGGCCCATGGAACACACTCCCCGCCATCCAAAGGATTTACCCAGAGTTAAACTCAAATCCACAGCTGAAGGGAAAGCGCGCGCTGTCCCCACCACAGGGAAAGGACTGGAAAATGAGCCTGGCCCTCGGTCTCCTTGGGGTCTCAAAGGCCAGAAACGGCTGAGCACCATGGCCGCCTGGGCCTTCAGGTCTCCCTGTGCTTCGAGTACTACTCTATTTACGCTGAGTGCCCGCCTCAAAGCCAACAGGCTGGGCAGCGGTGCCCCAGTCCAAGCCACGCAAAGACTTTGAGAAAAATTATTTTCAAGTCACTGGAAGAGGGACGTGGACATTTTTACAATCCAGCGGTTGACTCCACTCCGTGCTGCAAAACCCCAGGTGATGACAGAGAGGGCTCTCTCCCCCCCTCCTCCACTCTACCTCATGTCTCTCTACTCCCTAACGAGTAGCAAGATCTTAAATCGGGTCCCCAGGATGCGCACCCTGGCCCCCCAGCTCAGAAACACCCAGCATCTGTACAATCCATCCAGAAGCCAAGGACAGCTGTGCTCCTCAGAGGAGGGTCCTGGTGTCCCGAGGGCCAGCCAGCAGGACACAGTGCTGCCCAGCCCCACGGTCACTGCACACTGCAGCTACGCTTTCCCCCAGTCCCTCTGGCTGCTAGGGCCAGCCCAGCACGGACAAGTTATTGCAGACTAGACAAGTCGGGTTTCGGGTCAGGACCACAGCTTGCCTCTCTCCGGGTTCCCGGCCCTGTCTTCACAAACGCCAGAGGAAAGACCCTCCAGAGGGGCTATGAATTAGCCAGGGGGCAGCCTGTATGGCCACACTAGAGTGTGGCAAACGGCTCCCTGGGCCCCTCATTCTTCGCCCCCGAAAAACCCAGATTCGCAAGAAGGGCCATGTAAACAGCTTTTAGGCAATAAGTCACAATCGTCCCTGCTGCCGGCTGCCTCTCTCCTACTAGACTTCAGTCTGCAGCCTGGCTGCCAAGAGGGGTCCCGTTTCTCCCCGGGAACACCCTCCTAACCTCTCACCCCCAGACTCAAGGCTTGCCCTGGGCTTCTGACCCCACGGGGCGTTAAGGACATGTCAGTAAGGACAGCGGCGACGCCCCCTCCCTGGCTTTGAGACAAAAAGGACCGCACAAAGGGTGCTGGAACTCGGTGGGACGCAGGCAAGGTGATCCGGGTGGGTGACAGGACCGGTCAGGCCAAGAAGCTGCATAAATGTGTAGCCTTTCCCCGACTTCTGTCTCAAAGACACCTGTGCTCTTGAGGGTCCACATCCAGGCTCTCCCGCTGCATCCTTTTCCACACCCTGACATGCGGTGCCCGTGCCCAGGACCCTTACTTAACAGGGCTGTCCCAGGAGCAATGTGGAAAATACACTCCACGAACACCCCTGGCCACTGCACACCCGCCGAACCTCCCACCCGCAGACGCGCACGTTCCTCTTGACCAAAAGAAGGGGTCCTAGAGTAGTGTCCTGGGCGCCTCCGGGACCTGTCTGTTCCCACAGGGTGAGGGCCCAGGGATCCACAGTCACCTTAAAGTGGCCGGTGTCTCGCTGTGTTTCTAAGTCAATGACTGTCACGGAATATCACAGCAGGAAGGCAGGCACCCTCGACCTCAGAGGGGTGCTGACATTTTAACACACGTGCTCTTCCCTGAATGCCCCAGAGAGCAGAGAACCTGTGGCTGGATGTGGCGCTCAAGTGCAAAGCCCTACCCATCACCAGGTGCCTGGAAGACCCCACAGTTCGCTAGACCCCACGGTCACCTGTCAGAGGACACCAGCAGAGGACAGCCCTCTGGGGACTTCCTGGAGGAAATGAGTCCTCAGCAGGAAACACAGTCACACAGGTTGAAGGGGACCCGCACTCCTTGGCAGGACCACCAGCTCGTGAAGTGGGTCACAAAGGCAGCAAGAGGACTGGCCTCCAGCTCCCGGAGGGGCCTCAGGCAAGCAGCCTCAAGGCGGGCTGCCTCCTCAGCCTGATCTGTTCTCCGTTCACGGGCTGCACGGATGGCCCCAGAATCAAGGGAGGGAAATGCACAGCAGGAGGAGAGGGGGGTCGCAGGGCCTGGGTAGCTCCCACACCTACCTGCTTCCCGGCATCCAGCCTCGGCAGCTCATTAATTAGGCAGGGAAGCAGCTGAAGGTTGGGAGCCCTTCCTTTGTGGGAACCCAGAGCTAATGAGAAGGAGGCACTCCACGCCGCCTGGCCACACCAGCCCCTTCCAGGGCTCGGCACTCCCTGAGGACTGAGGGCAGAACTAGGCAGTGCCTACAGCCCTTGGACAGGCAGTTAGTGCCAGAGGAGGCAGCAAGCACCTGGGTTCCGGCCCTCCCAATGGCCAGGAGCTCGCAAAAGGAGCCTGGTCCCAGGGCCAAGAAGTTTCCAGGAGGATGCCCAGGATGCCCACCAACCCTACTGCCAGGGCACCTCACACCAATAGCAGGGGGCAGAGCTTCCCAGTCCCAGTAGCTTCTCTGGCCTCAGGAGTCCAACCCTCATCCGGGTGCCTCAACAGAGTCCCAAGAACTGGGACAGAGAGCTCCGCAGTCCAGAGGGACCAAGCAGGGGCTGTGACCAGAACTTGGTGCCCGGCCTGGGCGACCAGGCTGCAAAGATCCCTGCTCCCCTAGAGCGGGCGAGTCCCGGACACCCCCCTGGAAAGTTGTTAGGGTGCTGGAACAAAAAGACCTAGCCTCTGACACCCATGGGTCCCCAGCCCCGCGCCCACGGGACCCAGGAGGGTTTCAGCCCGTCGGCATGGAGCGCTGGTGCCATCTACCGAGGGCCGGAGGCGAGCGGGCAGGCACCTCTGTCACTGGGGCTAGCGGGGCAGGGGACGGGAACAGCTACCCTGGCTTGGGCCGGGGATCCGGGCAGCGGCAGGCACCCAGGCCGCCGCAGGGCGCAGCGTCCCCGGGATCTTGGGGGGGTTCTCGCAGGAGAACCCCGATGGGCGCGCGGATCGGTAGGTTCGGCGCCTGGGGCCAGCCAGGGCCGGGAAGGCTCGCGCCCCGGGCCGCTCGGGACCCGCAGTGGCACTCGCTGAGCCTCGGCGGAACGTGCTGGAAGCCCGGGTCGGTCGCGGGGGCCTCGGCGAGCCGCCCTGAGCGCGGAACGCGGCGCGCGCCGGGGGGACCATTACCTTCTTTCAGGAACTGCGCGTGGATGACCAGGACGAGGAAGCAGCACAGCGCGGCCCCTGCGAGTGCCCAGAGCGCCTTCAGGAGCTGCATCGCGGAGTGCCCACTCGGCCGACGCCCCCGGAGTCGCGCAGCAGCCAAGGTCCAGGCGCCGCATCAGCGCCCCGCCGGGTGCAGCCGCCGCGGCCGCCCGCTCGCGCGCCCCATCCGCCGCCAACGCCGCGCTCCCCGCGACTGGAGGCGCCACTCCGGGAGGCGAGCCGGGTCTCTTCGGGCAGGGGGAGGGGAGCGGGCGCGGGGGAGGGCGCGGGCGGGCGCGGGCGGGGGCGGGGAGGTTAGCAGAAAGTCTCCGGCCCCGGCGGCCGCCGCTCCGGCCACTCGGCCACCATCGCGGGCCGCGGGGCGCCGGGGGCCGGGGCGCGGGGGGACGGCCGCCGCGGCCCCATGAATCAGCCCCGCCGCCGCCCCCGGAGCCGCGCCGCCAGCAGGGCCGGACGGCGGGCCGCGGATTGCGCAACGGCCGGCGGCGGGGGGGTCCGGCCCGGGCCTCCGCCTGTCGCCCCCGCCCGCCGCTCGCTCGGCGTCCCTGCCTCTCCGCCTCCTCCTCCTCCTCGGCCGCCGCCGCCCGCGCTCGCTCCGGCCCGGGGCTCAGGGGGCCGCCGCGCCGCCACCACCACCGCCGCCGCGGCGGGCCAGGCTCGGGGCCGGGGCTGCGCGCCCGGCGCGGGACCGCCGCACCATCGCCGCCGCCGGGGCCCGCGCCGCCCGGCCGAGCCCGCCGCGATCCAACTTGCGCGGCCCGGGGCTGCCGCGGCGGTCCCCCGCCCTCCCCGGACCGAGCCGGCCTCCGCGCCCCCGGAGTCCGCGCCTCTGCCGCTGCGCTGCGCTGCAGCCGGGACGAGGTCGGGGCCCCGGGCGGGCGGGCGGGCTGGCGCTGCCGGGGGTGACCGCGCCGACAGGTGGGGCCGCGACGCTGCGCGCCTTGCCGCCCGCGGGACCGGGACGCGGCTGCTCCGGCCCGGTGGCGCGCGCCCGCCGCTCGGCTCGGCTCGGCGCGGCGCCGGCCCCTTTTGGGGAGGCGGCGGCTGGGGGCGCGCGGCGCAGGTCTCCGCCAGCCCCGGCGGCAGGGCCGCGCTGCTGCCTCGGACTCCTCCGGCCGGAGCCCCGCCGCCGTCTGCGTTCCGCCCGGCCCGCGGAGCTGCCGATGCGCACTGGGCCGCGGAGGGGACCCGGGGGACCCCAGCCGCCCTGCAGCGCCCCCGCCTGGCGCGCCAGCGGGTCAGGTGGGGCCGGTCCAGCCGAAAACTGCGGGTCGAGCTCCACCTAGGTGCACAGGAGCTCCACTGCAGAGCCGGCCGCCGAGGGAGCCTGGAGCTGGAGCCCAGGATGCGGGCCTCGAGTCGCGCCCAGCCCCCCTCACGCCCCACATGCAATGGGCGGTGGTATCGGTGTCGGGGCCTAGGCTCGGCCACTGCCTGGGGCTGACCGGGGGCTGCACCGGCTCAGAGCAGGCTGCTCTTGGAGATGGTTCTGCGAGTTCCTTAAAGAGCACATCAGCCTGGAGACACACAGGCACACGCGCACACCACATCCTGGGCCCTACTGTGTGTCAGCCAACACATAGCTGCCCTATACTGCCGAGCTGGCTGCACCCTCCATACCCAAGGTCTGCTCTGGAGGAGACCAGCAGAGCCCCCTCCTCCCACCACCCCAACCTCCCTAGGAAAGGCAGACATTTCCTCCCTAGGAAACTCTGGCCAGTTTCCTCCTCACGCCAGTGCCAGAGCAGAGGGCACTGGTGTTCTTTTCAGAGGGTCCCTCGGAGCCCAGCAGCAGGACCAGCATGGTAGCCCAGGAGGCACATCTGCCTGAATGGAATTTCAAGTGCCCAGCAAAAAGCTTTGGGCAGGAGGTAGGAAGCAGGGCCCAGCTTCTACCCGGAAGGGCCCTGGCAGGTGTGTGGGCCCCGGGGCCTGGAGCCGGCTTGCTGCACAGGAAGGTGACTTCTGCCCTGTGCAGAAACCCATGTGTCAGGAAGGGAAGAGGTCAGACGGGAAAGACTCAGAGGTGGGCTACATCAAGTCACTCCCTGCACACTGGGGAAACTGAGGCCTGTAAAAACATGGTGACTGGCACCAGGCAACCAGTAAGGCAAGAGCAGAGGTAGGAGTAGCCACCGGTCTCCATGCTGTGTGCCTGACCTGAGTCCACTGCGGCCAGACATGGGAAAAGCAATTCGCCCCTGGCTGCTGTCACCCCTTGTCACCCCTCAAGGCGGCTGGGAGAGACGCTGGGCCAGAGTCCTTCCACCTGGAGAGACAGCCCCAGCTCGACACCAGCCAGGCAACTAAGCAACCCTAGAGCTGCCCTGGGAGGGACAGAATGCTCTGTCCACTCCTGAAGCCCCCTCAGGACCCCATTTCTTATAAGCCCCCCACCCTGCCCCCCCACGTCACCCTGACACTTTCCAGAAAAGCTCTCCCTGCAGCAGCCTCTAGGAGCCTGCCCTGCCCAGGGTGCCAAGCTCGACCTCCACCAAGGTCACTGGCCGGGGCGTCTCACCGGGGCAGGGCTGTCCACCTCGGTGAGCCCGGGGGCTTGTGGGTGCTCATCACGCATGCCCAAGCCTGGCCCCAGAGCGGCCTCAATCAGGAGAGAAGGCCACCTCTGACATTAGCCGTGTCCCCAATCAGGTGCCTATTATCTGAAATCTTAAATATTGAACAGTATCTTAAACTTACTAGGGGAACTTTCAGAAAATAACCAATTTGGAAGATTCTTCTGTAAAGAGAATTAAAGAAAAGAAAGGAAAGGAAGTTCATAAAGAGAGAGAGAGGTATGCCCACTGATTTATTTTCACCAGGTGGGACTCACCTGCCCGGGATTGTAGGTACCCAGACCCTATTCCCCCAGGTGCCAAGACCTCCTGTTAGGCATTGCTGGTACCCTTAAAAGAAACCACAGATGGAAAGTGTAGAAATCCACCTGCACCCAGAAGAGCCCATCAACGGTGCAGACCACGGAGGCCCATGGCCGCGGAGAATTCGGCTCAAGATGATAGTATGGGCTCCCAGCATGGCGGCCACCAGCACAGAATAATATTAATACCAGCACTACTACAAAGCACGGTGGTGCTGCGAATGAAAGACAACTGCAGGCCAGAGGAAGAAAGGGGGTCTTGGGCTGAGCACTCGCCGATTTGGAGGATAGATAAAAAGAGACAGGGGTCAGTAGAAGGAGGCCCACAGCCTCCCAGGACAGCAGCTGAGAGCTCAAAGGAGGCTCGCACACCAAGGAATGTCTAATGAGCTGGATTCCCAAAGGCCGCCGCCTCACCCTCTTGCAAACTGGCTGCCTTCCTTTCCTTCTGCAAGGTTAGCTCAGGCCAGAGCCAGAAGCTGGCCAAAGAGAGGGGCTGTCTACTGGGCAGGGTTCCCCTCTATACTGGAAGCATGGGAACCTAGATGGGGGAAATACACAGGTTATTTCACATCTCTACCCGAAATTTAACATTACCCTCAATTAGACACGTAGGCAGGAAACACAATAGTTTAGCTGCAGCTATGACTTTGTCACCACCAGAAATCAGAGGTATTTTCATATCCCATTACAGCGTGTATGGATACCTCAGTGCATTGCTTATGTTTGCCATTACTTCAAATTATAGCCATCCGTCCCACTGCTGAGGGTTTTTTTTTTTTTTTTTTTTTTTTTTTTATGTACTGCTTTAATAAAGAAGTCAACATATAGAGCCGGGCATGGTGGCGCACGCTTGTAATCCCAGCATTTGGGAGGCTGAGACTGGAGGATATGGGTTCACAGCCAGCCTCAGCTACCTAGTGAGGCACTCCGCAACTTAGTGAGACTCGGTTTCAAAATAAAGAATAAAAAATAGGGCTGGGGGTGTAGCTTGGAGGTAGAATGCCCCTGAGTTCAATCCCCAGTACCATAAAAAGAAAAAAAAAGTCAACATATTCTTATATCAAAATAGGGTTTTTTTCACATTTGATAACTGCATTTTACTATAACTGTTTTTCTTGGTATCTTTCATTCTGAGTGGGGTTCTATATTTTAGCAGATGGTCAATTATGCCCGAGACCCCTGCCTGAGTGCGAAAGTTGGGGCAGATTCGAGGTCCTCAGCCTTGGATGACAAGCAGACCTAGAGAGTCCGAAGGGGGCACGATTCCCCCCAGGAGTGAAGTGCACAAGGCAGTCTACCCTGCAGAGCTGCTTGCCCATCTGCTCTGTCCACCTCTAGGGAGGCGCCCTGCCCACACACCTTGCCAGATGCCAGGGAACACAGGCAGCTCTCCTGGTCAAGCAAGGATCCCGCTGGTATGCACCGGGCAGCGGCCACCACACTGACCACCTGTTCTGCGCCTCTGCTCTTACACAGGACAGGGCCTGGCGGGCAGGACCACTAGGTAGCTGCAGAAAGCCAGGATCTAAAAGGAGGTACAGGATTCATACACTCTTACACCTGGCTTTCCGAGGACAGGGTAATTCAGGAGAAAGTAAAATAATGATAATAAGTCCAAATAGCATCATTCTAAAAAAAAAAAATGGAAAGAACATGATACCCATCAGAGAAAAGCACCTCCTATGGAAAAATGAAAGAAAAAAAAAAAAAAAGGAAAGGCAGAGACTAAGAAGGACTCCTAGAGATAATGTAGCTGACCAATTTTCAGGTCTCGGAGATGTACTGAATAGAAAAATGAGCAGGAAAAAAAGTTTTTTAAAGGCCAGGTACGGAAAATAAAGTAGGCAAAGTTTTCCAGAGTGAAGAGCTCCCGGAGAGGAAGAGTAGAGAAGAATTAAGATAGGGAGGGCGGCTCCCAGGAGCAAGGAGGGCTCGTCAGATAAATGGACACACACCTCTGGGTCCCGGGGCCCTGGTATGCTCTGGATAGATATAACAGACTGATCTAGAGTGGAGGAACACAAGAAACTCTTACAACCTCGTGGGATAAGGAGAACACAAGCAACAAATAGATTCTGCTCCGCAGAGCCAGGATTAAACCAACACCGGGCTTTGCATCAGCAACTCGGCGTCTCCAAGTGGTGGTAGGAGAAGACAGGGCACCGAATGCTGCGCCCAGCTGGGCCCTCAGCAGCACAGCTGGGGAGGCAGCCAGACCCACGTCCTCTGGCCGGTGCAGAAGGCTAGCCGGGAGGATGCTCCAGGGAGGACCCGACCAGGAAATCGGGCCTGGCAAGGAGGAGTAAGTTCGCTTATTTGACTTGGGGGAAGTTCAAGGAGCAGAAAGGAATCTGCATAGAGACGACCCAGGCCCTGAAACCTGGAAGAGTCTCCTTCCACTGATAACATCTGCACAGTAAACCGTTCGACCTCCTCCTGCATAGTTCTAATCACACGTCTTCTCTCCGTGGCAAACATTTGTGGAACAGTATTGTAAATGCCTTTTGTTTCTATTTATGTCTTAAAATCAACATGTAAACAAAGCTCAGAAAATTACGATAGAAGAGTAAATTTGAAAAATTCTTAAACTTTGATTCAAAATGTATGTATGTATATACAGGCCTTGTATTCTGTGGATACATAAACATATACACATGCATATACATATATTTTTAAAATCAATGTTTAAGAATACACAAATTAAGATTTAAGAATATATAAATATATAAATTAAGGTGTGTGTGAATGAATGAATGAAACGAGGAAGGGAGAGCTTTAAGAAGGAGACCTCAGGCCCCTATTTTCTTTCGTGTTTGGCGTGGAAAGCACCCCAGTAGGTGCTGACCAGAGCTGATGAATCGTAAAGTACAAGGCTAAGGGGGCGCTGACTGGCATCATGTTTAAAAGTAAATAAAACAAAAGTATAAAGATAAAAAGAGGAAGGAGGAAATAAGCTAGTCATCGTTTCGTCCCTTACGAAAAGGTCCTGGTGCCCGGCAGAGGGGGCAGAATCCTGATTTTCCCTGTTACTTGAATTTGTTTTTACCATGAGCATGATGTGAGGTCCTGTGAGTTGAGAAGACATGCAATTACAAAAAATAATGCACGAAATTGTGTTATAAGCCTATAATGTAAGAGTTTGCACTCTTTGAAGAAAGTCACACACACACACACACACACACATGCAAAAATAAAAACAGCCAGCACATTGCATGAATAGGTTTGAACACACACACCACAGGAGTGAAAGGCCCTTGACGGAGGGGTGCAGTTCCCACAGGATCTCAGGAAGAGCTCCATGGCGCCCCCGGTGGACAGGCAGGGAGGCCAGGAATGAGCAGTCAGGTCTGCCGAGCAGGAGTGTGACTCTAGGATTCACAGAGAGGGGTGACCTGCAAGTGACCATCACATGGTCCTTGGTTGCTGCCACCAGACCCTCGTGTTCTTGGTGGCCTGGTGGTCTCCGAGTTCACTACCAGACAAGCTATCCCTGAGGTCTCAGAACAGGTGCCCAGAACAGACTCGGCGCTCTGACCACACGACGTGTTGTATTAACATTAGCATGGAGTGGGGGGGCCCGCCTCACTGTGCAGGCCCAGAAGGTGCTCCGCAACGGGGAGCCGCCAGCACCAACTCCCTCGAGCTTGCATGGGAGTGGACAGGCCTGCCCCCCTGCTGCTGCTAGCCCATGGGTGCTGGTGGGAGTGAAACTCATGTCCACGTCCCTTGGAACCAAGAGGCTGACAGGGAGAGGACTCCTCTGGTGGTCAGGAGGACTGCCAGCCCTCCAGTGGCCTGCCTGAGCTGGGAGGACTTCAGATGGTCAGAGAGTGGCGGGACTTGAAGCTCGCTCCAGGGAGCTCTGAAGAAGGCCTGGCTCTGTGGAGGAGAGATGTCGGGGTCAGAAGGAAGGCCTCCACTCCTGAGCTGCGGGAGACAGGGAGCAGCGGGTGCCCGGGCCGGGCTGGGATGGAGGTAAGGTGTAGCCTCCGTGGTAAGGGGCGGGAAGTGGGCCAGATCCAGGCGAGGGTGCCCTGGGCCTCTTTGTGGGATCAAGTGGAACACAAAGGCCCAGCAGAGTCGGGGTGCAGGTGCGGAGGAGAAGGACCTGGGGTGGCCCTGGGAGGCACAGGGAGACAGGAGAGGTTGGCAAAAGCTCAAGGAGGGCATGAGGACGGAAGACCTCGGCAGGTGTGCCCCTGCAAGCAGGGTTCCAGGAGAAAATGGCGGCGACCAGCGCACAGGCAGGTGCTGGTAGCTGAGGAGGGCAACACACCCGCACCTACATCAGACAGGCCAAGGTAGACCGAGCCCCTCCCAGACCCCAAGTCCAGTGTGGACGCTGGGCCCGGGCGACACCCAGGTCTCTGAAAGGTGCTGGTCTGACCAAGAATGTGGAGAGCTGAGCTGCACCCCACTCCGCAGCCCGCCAGGGCCCACCTTGGAGCAGACAGGAGCTGGCCCGTGGCTACGCCACTGCAGGGGAGAGCTTCGAGGGCGCTGGGGACAAGCGGCCTCCGGTGAGGCCCGCCCAGGTGGGAAGAAAGAGGAGGCCGGGCTTAGAGCACTGGGTGAAGAGCCTGCGTGCGGGCAGAGCTGTGGCCCCCGGGGACCTCAATGCCTGGATCCTGCACCCCTCTCTCTGAAGAGGCAGCTCCCTTGCGGGTGGGGAGGAAGCCGGTTCCAAGGGGCGGCTTCTCAGCAGAGGGTTGTTCTTTCAAGGACCTCTGTGTCAGCTAGAGTGTGCAGGCCCAGCGCACAACTGGCTGCCTGTGCACAAATGTGCTTGCACTAGTGTACAACACACACACACACACACACACACACACACATGCACATTGCCCAATCTCTCTCTGTCTCTGTCTCTCTCTTTCTCTCTCTCTCCCTCTCTCTCTCTGTCTCTCTCCTCTCTCTGTCATCCCGTGGCCCCCAAGCATTTCTAAGTCTCAGAGGCCCAGCCTCCCTCCCTTCACTGCCCCTGCCCCCCAACACTTCCCTGCTGCAGACCCCACTTCTGAGAAGCCCATCTTCCCATGATCCAGCCGCCTGGTGGCAGGACAAGGCCGCCAGCCCCACTTGTGTGACACGGAGCACACCAGGCGCGGCCCGAATCCGGGTCCCTCGAGACACATTTCACATCTGAAGTCAGAGGAGCGCATCGGCGCAGAGACAGGGCTGGGTGGACAGAGACGCGGGTGAGCAGGGCCAAGGATCCTTGAGCCCCTTGACACCGAGGCGGAGGGGGAGGGGAAAATGGGGGGCTAGGGACGCAGACACACTGCCCGCACTCCCCAGCATCAGTGAGCCCCAGGAATGGTGCTGGCTGAATGATGGGTGCAGACACCAGTGCACGCGCAGGCACTGGACACGTGGTGCGTGGAGGGGCACTGTATACATTCTCACTAGAAAGGTGCATTGTTGCTTGTGCGTGTTCGGTGCACATGCCTGTGTATGTGTGCAGGTGGGTGCGTGAGTGGTGATGTGTGCCCGTGTGCCCATATACATACAAGTGCGTTGTGGACACGCTTGAGTACTGAGTCTGGAGTGTACGTATGTCCACGATTAGGTGTGTGTACACACGTACAGCTGCGTGTGCCTGTGTCCTGTGTCTGAGTGGGGGGGGGCATCTGCGTCTCTGTTACATCTATAAAGGTGTGTGAGCTAGCCGGGCCTGGTGGCGCACGCTTGTAATCCCAGCATTCGGGAGGCTGAGACCGGAGGATCCGGGTTCGCGGCCAGCCTCAGCTACCTAGTGAGGCACTCCGCAACTTAGTGAGACCCTGTTTCAAAATAAAGAATAAAAAATAGGGGTTGGGGGTATAGCTTGGAGGTAGAATGCCCCTGAGTTCAATTCCCATTACCGCAAAAAAATAAATAAGTAAATAAAAACTAAAAAAAAAAAAAATTAAAATAAAGGTGTGCGCGCTCCCCTCCCCCTGGAAAGCCACTGGGGAGATGTTTTCAAAGACGCTTCCCAGGGGACCAAGGTCTTTGCTGCAGCCTCAAGTTTCAAGATGAGTTTGTCAACAACAGTGGAATGAAATCCTCACTGGGAAACCTGGCTTGGTACATGCACACACACATGCTTACACACACACACACACACACACACACACACACACACACACACACACACACACCACGGATGTGCCCCTGCAGGTCTTCAGCCGTCCACACTGTCTTTCTGCCCCGGCTCAGGCTGTGAGTGGGGGTCCTCACTGAGACCCAGGGACAGCCCAGTGTGCAGAGCGTACAGTGTCTGGCACCCATGGCCCAGCGTCTCTGGCTAAGTCTGCAGCCACCCTCACCCGGGATCTCGGCCTAGCCCAGTGCCAATCTCGGTGGTCATGGGTGCCCCTGTGCGTTTGGGGCGGGGCAGCCCGGTGGTTACCAGGATAGCTCTGCAGTTAGAGGTCAAGGCCAAGATGCCAAGCCCCCATCTCTGCGAGCCAGGTTCAGCCTCTCAGTCACGGGACTCAGTTTCCCCATCTCTAGAGAGGACACATCTGGTGCAGCAAAGGCAGGAGGGCGTGAGCCACAGAGGGTGGTGCACAGCCCAGCCCTGTCCACACTGGTGCCCAGCTCTCCGCTGAGGCTGGCCAGACACCCCAAACAGGCTTTCTGGAGGGTGAGAGCAGGCCAGATTCAGCCATTTTATTTTAAAGTTCATTCCAGGAATGTAAATTAGTCCAGCCATTACGGTAAAGCAATATGGAGGTTCTTTAAAACACTAAGAATAGCTCAACACGTGATCCAGCTATCCGACTCCTGGGTATGGATCCAAAGGAAAAGAAACCAGCATCCCAAAGAGATCGCTGACAGTAGTCAAGACAGGGGAGCAACCAAGGCGTTCATCAATGAACAAGCCCAGAAAGGGGGGCGCGTGCGCACGTACACACACACACACACACACACACACACACACACCATGGAATTGGAATACTATGAATCCTGGAAAAAGGATGAAGTCTTGTCATTTGAGGTAAGACACATGAGGCTGGAGGATGTTACACTGAGAGAAATCAGCTGGGCCAGACAACTACTCCATGTTGTCACTCACGGGAGTGCAGACCAGACAGCTGACCTCACAGCAGGAGGGAGGGGCTGGGGTAAGGTGGTTACAGCAGTGACCACAGACAAGGATGGTGTGCTGTATTTGCAAAGCAGCCAGAAGGGAGGATCTGCAAGGTTCCTACCAGGAAGAATACTACATGTTTGAGGTGATGGATATGCCAATTACCCTGATTTGATCGTCACGCCGTGCATGGGAACATCACTCTGCACCCCACAAACAGGCCCAGTAATTAGGTGCCAATCAAAAACTAAAATTAAAACACGTTTTAAAAGACCCGGGGGAGGAGCCCCTTAGCTGGGCTAAGCTTTAGGCAGCCAGTCTTCTTTTTTTTTTTTTTTTTTTTTTGTGGTACTGGGGATTGAACTCAGGGGCATTTTACCTCTGAGCTACACTTCCAGCCCTATTTTTTATTCTTTATTTTGAAACCGGGTCTCACTAAGTTGCAGAGTGCCTCACTAGGTAGCTGAGGCTGGCCTCAAACCCGGATCCTCTGGTCTCAGCCTCCCGAATGCTGGGATTACAAGCGTGCGCCACCACGCCCAGCTTCAGCCTTCTTTTTAAGTTATCTTTTACTACCAAAAGGCGGCGCGACTCTGAAGAGCTGGGGACAGGACCTGTCCTGAATGCTGGTTTTGCACACCCCAAGTTAGGAAGGCTCCAGGCAGGCTTAGAAAGCAATCGTGCCTCAGGCCAGGAAGCCAAGACCCGGCCTGGGCTCCGTCCACAGGCGCGGACAGACCCCTGCTGGTCCACACTCGAGGTTCTGTGATCTCGTCTACTCTGCGGACCCCAGAAGACAGAGGCCGTGACCTCTGTAAGCCCAGCTGCGTCTCCTCGGCTGCTTGTGGTGGGCCCGGACGCCTCACTTCAGGAGTCCACCGAGCCTCTGGTCACTTCCAAGCCTGTCCCTCATCCCGCAGAGGCTGGGCCTCAGCCGGGGGTCCCCGCTGAACCCTCGTCCCACAAGCCCCCAGGGCCGCACTGGGCACCCTGCCATCCCTGTGTCCCCTCCTGAGGGCGCACGGTGACTCAGCGCAGCCTGTACCTGCAGGACCTCGTGCAGAGGAGGGTACCGACAGGCAGGACTGAACGGACGGGGCCAGGAGGAGGCGGCTGTCCCGGAGCGGCGCACGGGTCCCTGTTCCATTGGGGCTGTGGCTCACCGGCTGTGCCAGCCTCCCCCTCCCACTGGCCAATCCCAGCAGCTTCCGCGGCGGCTCTTATCTCTGACCCATGACCATGATTACCTGGCTCTCCCTCTTGAAATTCTTATCTTTCCCCTGCACACATTAGCTCACACTCTAGCTAAACCTAATAGATCCCATTCACTAGGAGTGGGGATTGTTGTTTTTAAAGCTTTCTAATGAGGCTGGAGGGAACCACTTGGCCGGTGGAGGTGCAGAAGCAGATGGCTACACATGGGGCTTCCTGTCAGTGCCAGAGGACCAGAGAACAGGACGGGGAGCCCAGCCGTCCCTCAGGAAAGCAAACAGCTGACTTGTCTTTGTTTTTATTTAAAAACAATTATCTCCTGTTCAAATATCCTTGAGGAATTTAATCGGATCAAAGATGTCCAGGTCTGAATCTGGAAGTTATGTGCCTCAGAATATTCCCCCGAAGCATTGCTTGTTCGCATAGGGAAACCATCCTGTTCCCAGTGGGAGCAAAGCCTTGGAAACAACTCCAGTGCTTTTCCCCAGGGAAAGGTGACTACAGAGAGGAAATTCCACAGGATGGAATACTATGTAGCGAGGAAAAAGAATGATTGCTTTAGTAAGTGTGAATCCCCAGACCAGCTGAGCAGACCACAGCAAACTGCAGACCTGGTGTGCTGTGTGACCCAGATACTGGCGAGTGCTGCGGGAGCGGGGAGCGACAGCAGGAGCCCGTTATCCTGGAAAGAGCCCTGTGACGGGGCACGTGCTTTACACGCTTCCTCCGGTTCAGTTCCCACAGCAACCTTCTGAGGTCAGAGCCCCGCACTGCTGAGGAGAATGAGCTTCACAGAACTCAGGACCTGCTGAAAGGTGCACAGGGAGAGGCTGGGCCGACCCGGGAAGACCTCTCACAGGAAGCCAGAGTGTCTTCACAGGCCTCCTTTATCTCTCCACTCATCTATCATCCTCCCATCTGTCCATCATCCATCCATCCATCCGTCCGTCCATCCGACCATCCGTCCATCCATCCTTCCGTCTGTCTGCCCATCCTTCCGTCCATCCGTCTGTCCATCCATCCACCCATCCATCCATCCATCCGTCCATCATCCATCCATCCACCCATCCATCTGTCCATCTTTCCATCATCAATCTATCCATCCATCCATCCATCCGTCCATCCGTCCATCTGTCCATCCATCCACCCATCCACCCATCTGTTCATCCGCCCATCCGTCCATCCATCCATCCGTCCATCCGTCCATCCATCAATCCATCCATCCATCCATCCATCCATCCATCCATCCGTCCGTCCATCCATCCATCCATCTGTCCATCTGTCCATCCATCCATCCACCCATCTATCTGTCCATCATCCATCATCAATCCATCCATCCATCCATCATGCATGCATCCATCTACCCATCCATCCATTTGTCCATCTTCAATCATTAATCCATCCATCCATTCATCATCATCATCCATCCATCCATCCATCCATCCATCCATCCATCAGTCCATCAATCCACCCATCCATCCATCCATCCATCCATCCATCAATCCATCCATCCATCACCCATCCACCCATCCCACCATCCATTCACCCACCAGTTCGGCCATCATTAATCCATCCACCCACTCATCCACCACCCACCACCCCTGGATTTGTCCAGGGGAGGAGCATTCAGGGGGGAATTGAAGCCTGGCCCGACAGACCAAGACCACCGCCCAGAAGAGACTCTTCAGCTTCTGAGCTCACTCTGCCCAACGGATAAGGAGGCTGACGCCCTGGGTGTCCCCACCCCCCACCCCGCACCCCGTACCCCGCACCCTGCACCCCGCACCCTGCACCCCACACCCCGCACCCCACACCCGGAGCAGTTTTCAACCAAAACCTGCAGAGAGCGGCCAACAACACTCCACTCCCAGCCCAGAAGCACCTTTCCTGGAGTCCCCAGTGGACTGACAAACTGCTGATACACGTGGACAATGATCAGACCACATATAATAAAGCTCCTGCCCACAACCTCTGCCCCACCAGGCCCAAATGACCTGCACTTGGCCACTGGGTCCAACTCAGGACCAAGGAGAGAAAGCCCAACAAGCCCCCGGCTCAGTGTGGCCATCTTGGGCCAGCTGCCTCGGTGCCCAGGTCCGGCCTCTGGCCAGGGCGCCTGGAGCCTTTCCTTGTTTTGTTTTCTGTTCTGGGTATGGAACCCAGAGGTATTCTACCTTTGAGCTACACCCCCAGCCCTATTTTTTTTTTATTATTTATTTTGTAAAAGGGTCTCACTAAGTTGTGGAGAGCCTCACTAAGTAGCTGAGGCTGTCCACAAATCAGGATCCTACTGTCTCAGCCTCCCAAGTACTGGGATTACAAGTGTGTGCCACTTCGCTCAGCTCCTTGTTTTTTTCCACAGGTGTGCCCTATCCACCTATCCTGGAGCCCTGAAAAACAGCCTTCGCGCATTCTCTCCAGGCGGTCTTCACCTGCTTTACCGGGGCCCGGCCCAAAGCCACAGAGGGGCCTCAGCAACACGTCACCTTCACTGACGGCCCTCCCTGCCTCCCTGCAGCAGGTCTTCAGCCCCTAAACCCACCAGGGGCACGGCAGTCCCCAGCTCCTGGCCTGCTAAGGCCCCTGCTGTGCAGTGTTCCTTCCCCAGCCTGGAAAGTTGGGGGCTCGGGAAGCACAGAGGCGCAGGTCCCCAGATGCCCTGGGCCCCAGCAAGGAGCCTGCCATGGCCTCAGAGGAGGGCTGGGCCAGGCAGGCTGGGGTCACCCTGTGCCTGACTTCCCTCTCCTGGGCTCCTGACCTCCCGGACCTCATGCTAAGAGGCAGGTGTCCTCCCAGGAGCCTAAGCTCCTGCTCCTTGGCTTGTCAGAGGCATGATGCGCTCCTCAGAGGAAGATGCCATTCCTGCAGCCCACAGGAAGGAGAGAGAGACCAAGAGCCAGGGCACAGGGCAGCGCGGCCCCCAGCACCTTCCTGCCCACCGCACCAGGAGCGCCTCCCCGAGCAGCGGTGCTGGCTCCCTCTGGGGACCAGGACCCCATTCCCAGGAGAGAGAAGGAGCATCGTTCCCTTCCTGCAGCCTGAGTCATGCCCGCAGAGCCAGCACCGGCTTCTCCATCACTAAGGAGGGCCGCTGGGGTGGCCAAGCAGAACACTCAGAGCCTGGGGGCTGTCCCTCAGTCCTTCTGTCGGTCCCTGCTGCTGTCCCTCTGGGGAAAGGCATACAGTGAGTCTGCCGTGTGGGGGGACTCAGGGGGACCCCACAAAGGTCAGGCTGGGATTCCAGGGAGAGGCCAGCTGGCCCTGTTGGCTAAGAGCCAGGGAATTGGCGGTGTGGTCACAGGGAAGCGAGGGCGTGGAGCTCACTCCAGCCTGCGTCCACCCAGGGCCTCCGGGGGCCACGGTCTGCAGGAGGGACCACCCTGGCTTTGGGAGGAGGAGGGAGGGGAGAGTGGTTGGATGGGGCCCCAGTGGAGGCCCCATGTCCTGTGAGTTTCTCTGCACCAGGGACCCAGGACCCCACCAACCCTTGTCGCACCGCTCACCAGAGGCCTGGGTCGGGGAGACCGGCAGCCGTCCACCTGTGGGTCAAGCTGCTCCTGGAGGGATGCAGGGACAGGGGCACTTCCTGGGCAGTGCTGGCTGATTCCCGAAGCCTTCACAGGTATCATGTGGGCCCTGGGTCCTCAAGGGAGCAGAATCCTGGCCTCCCTGCCTCCTATTCGGGAGGCCGGGGCTTCCTGCTAAGTCAGAGCTGGCTCCTGTCACAGGTCACCGCATGAGGTCTACGGTGCTGCTCTGCCTCAGCCCTGTGCCCCCTCCCTGGCTCCTTGCAGGGGCCTGGGCCCAGGCCATCAGGAGCAGGAATATAGTAGAATATAGCAGAGCTGACGGTGGTGACAAAAGCTGCCACTCAGTCAGGGCTCCCTCCGAGCCGGGAACTGGCCTCGGAACCTGGTATGCACACCTCAGTCCACACCGCAGCCCTGCGACGCAGTGAAGACTCTTAATCCTCAGAAGAGGAAACTGAGGCACGGAGCACTGAAGACGCGCTCAGGGGAGGTCTTCAGCGCCCAGGAGCTGAGCCCGGGCCCTCTGGTCCCTCCTGTACCGAGCAGCAACGGGTGGAAATGACTTTGACCCCGGGTCACCTTTTCCAGATTGCGCAGGGGCTGGGATGGCCGGGCGCCATGGTGCTCAGCTCAGAGGGCGACCGCTGCCAAGCAAGGTCAGCGCCTGAGTCCGCTGCTGTCGCCTCTGTGGGCGCATCCGAAATGGCTTATTGATTTTAAAGCCCGTGGGGGAGCTTTGTTTGTGAAAGTAGTTCATTACCGCCTGCCAGTGTCTGGAACTTTCTAACAGGGATCCCAGTTTGTGGCCTTGCCATCCCACCTGGGCCGGGAATGACAAATGTCTTGCCCCAGCCCTGTCCTGCACGGTAGGGAGTTACGAGTTCGACAAAAGTCTGGAAATGGCAGAGCGCCCTGTCCCTGCGAGGAATGGATGAGGTAGGGGGCCTAAGATCATCCACTAAAGGAGGCCGCGGGAAACCCTGGCCCTCAGACGCCAGAGCCCCGAACACTTCTGGAACACGGAGGACAGAGTGGATGTCACCCACGTGACATCAGTAGCTCAGTTCCCTCCCCAGCCAGCTGGCCTCGGTGGCTTCCCTGACTGGACAGGCCAGGCGAGACATTTTCTGTCGTACGCCCACAGGAGCCCCAACGGCACTGCATTATGGGGGGCCTCCAGCCCCAGGGGACCGCCCAGGACAGGAATCTGCCTGGAGACCCACAGGCCTGCCAGCTGTCACACACCAGAGGCAGCACAGAGTCTACTTTAGAAACAGCGGGGCTGGCCGGGCATGGTGGCCCAACTTAGTGAGACCATGTTTCAAAATAAAGAATGAAAAATGGGGCTGGGGGTGTAGCTTGGAGGCAGAATGCCCCTGGGTTCAATCTCCAGTACTGCACAAAAAAAAAAAAAAGGGATGCAGATCCCATCACCAAGGTGCAGGGTGAGAAGCACCTCCTGAAGGCACCGTCTCCAAACTCCACCACCTCTGGGCTGGAGCTTCAACATGTAGGTTTGGTGGGGAGACAGCTTAGTCCACAGCACTTGGTCCCCAATTCCCGGGCTAATGAGAGTCAAGGGCGGGGCCCGCCTGCGGCCCTTCTGCCTGCACAGGTGGGCACTGGGGGGCATCTTTCTGTCCATCCTCTCCATTTTCACCCCCTGCCTGATCCAGTTCCCTGGCTGGACAGGACCTCACTTCCCCGACGCATCTCCTGACCATTCCTCCTCCCCGTCTCCCACAATCCAGCAGGGAAGATGCCCGGACATGCTTCCCGGTTGGCGGAATGAATAAACAGATGCAGGGACACAGAAGGACTGTCCCAGAGGCCACCTCTCCCAGCGCCACCCTCAACCTGGGCGCGGTGGGGGGAGATAGCGAGGCCCCGAGTGGACTCTCCACCAGCCTTGCTGCTGGCTCGGAGGACATGTCCGAGTAAGCAATCAGCTGCTTGCAATTGCAGACGAGCGCCAGCTCCGAGACCCCAAGAGGTGCGGTGGCTATTAAAACACATTATGTCAGCTCCAGAGAGGGACGCATGCAGAAACAAGATTTAATTTGTCTATGCGTAAAACCTAGGCTTTAAGAAACACCTAGGGCAAGTAGCAAATGAGTGTGTGCTGAGGAAACGCAGACAGCGATTTGCCGGTTCCCAGCAAATTGAACATAAGCTCACATTATAATGCAGCCACAGCAAGGAGAACGCAGTAATGACTATATCGGGATGTGGTGACCGTGGCATGGAATGAGAATGAATTGGCGCCGGCCTGGTTGCTATCCATCTGGGAGTCCCCGTCACCTTCCCTGCCCGCCGGCCTTGGGGCCCATCCTTCTGAGGTGCAGCGTGTGGGGATGGTGGCCACAGACACCCAGATCACCCTTCCGGCTGCAGGTGGAGGCTGGGGAGGGAGCGACGGTGGGGACCGGCGTTCGCCAAGAGCGCGGAGGTGACCCCTCCTCCTGGGAGCAGCCAGAGCACTCAGGTGGCAGGTGCTTGGTGTCCCCAAGAGACTGAGTGATCGCGTCCTCAGGGAGCTGCGTGTGGAGGGCTGGGAGGAGCGGACCCAGTGCCTGGATGGGATCGGGCTCCCACGGGGAGGCAGGTGCCCAAACTATGGGGGTGCAGGTGCCGAGTCCCCAGGGATTCAGGTGTCCAACCCCTGGGAATGCAGGGTCACAGCCTATGGGAATACAGGTTCCCAGTCCCTGGGAATGCAGGTGCCCGGCCTATGGGCTATAGCTGCCCGGCCTCTGGGGATGCAGGCCACACCACTCCAATCCCACCTCCACTTGGCATTAGGTCTTGGGCTGTCACCGTGAAGCAGAGCAGCCTGGGACAGCTTCAACAACAGACCTGGGGGCTGAACGCCCACGGTTCAGGGGAGGCAGGGCTGGTCTCCGAGGGCCCTCTCCTGGGCCTGCAGACACCGCCTCCTTGCTGCGGCCTCACCGGGTCCATCTCTCTATGTCTGCGTGTGCTCACCTCCTCTTCTTAGAGGACCCTAGGCGTGTTGGGTTAGCGTCCACTCCGACGGCCTCATTTAACCTCAGTCACCCTGTAAAGACCCGTCTCCAAACACAGACACGTTCTGAAGCCCTGGTGAGGGCTCTGAGGTGTGGGCTAGGGGATAAATTTCAGCCAGAATCCACCTCTAGCCGTTACTGGACCCAGACACCTGCGCCATCCCAGTGGGCTTTCCCACCAGGTGGACGGGCGTGGTGACCACGCAAGACTGCACCACAGCCACCTAGTCCTCTGTCCGAGGGCAGGTCCCCAGGGTGCTGTCTCTGCTTCTTCTCCCAAGACTGAGCAGGGAGGGGTGCCAAGGAACCCTGGGTCTGTGAGCCACTTTTGTGGGCCCCGGGGTCTCCCAGATGGCGTCCAGAACCAAGACCCAGGCATTCCCCGGGGAGGTGAGTAGGGACCATGCAGGAGCGGCTGGGACAGGGTCTGAGCAGGGCTCTGAGGGGTGAACCTGGGGCCCCCCTGCCCTCTGCGGGGCCTCCCTACTTCTGCCGTGCACTAGATCTCTCAGGCTCCTCACCCCCACCCCAGAGTCCCTCCCAGTCACGGAAGAGGCCCTGGAAGATGTGTCCAGGCCGCGGCCAGTCGGCTGTCCCACGAGACAAGGCTGTAGGGTCAGCAGGCCGCTCGAGCAGAAAGGTCAGCGCCGGGCGACTGCGGAGGGCCTGGCCTGGCTTCCACTGGCCCGCCACAGATGTCCCAGGCCCTGTGCAGCCTGTGCGGTGGTGGCCACATCACATGCTGAGGCCGTGCAGGCGTGCGCACACCAGCCCTCCCAGCCCGCAGCCCATCAGAGGCTGGCTCCCCTCTTGTCCCCGGGGCCAGCTCCGGAAGTAACTGCGGCACAGACGGGTGGAACTCACGCCAGCATCTGAGCCTGCAGCCCCAGGTTCCCTCGAGGCAGAAACCAAAGGTCCCCTGCTGGAGACTGAGCGAGGGAGGCTTGCGAGGGGCACCGTCACAACCTGGAGTCGCTCTCACCTGGGGCCCTGGGGTCTCCTTGGCCAAGGCGCTCAGACCTTGCAGGAGCCCTGGCCGGGCAAGCAGGCCCAGCCGGCATCCCCAGCACCCCTCGGGCAGGTCCAGTGCTGGCTGTCCAGGCTGCTCTCCCCCCCACCCCCCGCCCAGGTCCTCTCGTTCACCTTGTATTTCCCAGAGCACATGCGGTCTGCAGGGCCCCAGGCGGACACAACAGAACTCAGCAGGGATGTGGGGTGTAATGGCGAGGGGCCTCTGAGCTGGGCCCTCACACTCTGCCTTTATGTGAGTCGGACAGCGCACACGGCCACATCAGGGCCCAGAGCTGCCCACAGAATGACCAGGGCCAAAAGGGGTCCTGCACCCCACAGGCCGTCAACCTCACTGCAAAGACCCCTCCCCAGCGCACGCACTTGAAAACAGGCAAAACCGTCCACCTGCAGCGGCCTGGCCTCCTGGGTGCAAGGGTGGGACTGGGGTCCCCTGGAGACACTTCCTGATGTCACTGAACCACAGATCCTGGCCAGGCCATGTGGTCCAGCACTGACCCCTAGCGTGGCCACTGACCCTCAGAAGGGTGACCCAGTGCGGGGTCAGCTGGCCTCTGGCCCACAGGGACTTGGGCTCCCTCAGCCCATACACACTGTAGGTGCCCGCAGCCTCCAGCACCCAGGAAAGCAGTTTCTGGACACCGAGGAAGAGGGCAGGGAGGGAGGGAGGTGGTGAGAACCAGTCCCAAAGGTGAGGCCCCTCTGCTGCCGGCTGCGTGACACCAGGGACCAGGCAAGGGGGCCAGTACTCCCTGCTCCGCTGTGGCATCTGCCTGGGTTGTGGGTGGGGGTTCTTGGGAACAGCCTTGGGGGGCCCATGTCCCTGTCTGTCCCCTCCCACTCCAGCGGGGGTCTCCCTGAGGACAGGAGCCGCTTGGTGGTATGGGCAGCCACGGACCCTCGGGCCCTGCCTCCCCTGCCGCCCGACTCCTCCGGGGCCTCCCTGCTTCCCTCCCACAAGCCAAAGGTGTTCCGCTGTGGGCCGGCCCGAGAAGCACCTCTCCTGGATGAATACAGATGGGAGAGGCTGATTTAAATAAATCTATTAATTATCTGCAGCTTAGTGTGCATGTGTATGTGTGTGTACGCAGCAGCTCCTAAATAATGTAATTCGGAAGCCTCAGCATCTATTACATTTAATTACTTCTCCCTGTGGTGTGCGGGACTGAGACGCAGTGATAAGTGTGCGGGTCCCAGGGGCCTGGTGAACCCCAGAGGACTGCTCTGCGGGAGGAGCCGGGGGCTGGGGGGGGGGGGCTGCAGCTCCTCCTCCTCCCAGGGCTGCTATTCCCCAGGCCCTCAGTCTCCCACCCACCCTGACAGTCTGGCTCCCTCTATCTCAGTCAAAGGCCCTGTCAGCCCAGGAGCTGGTGAAACCACCAGGCCCTACTAGGTACCAGAGGAGCGGGCCTGAGTCTGGGGTCTTGGCCCACATCCAGCACCCCCAGATTACCAGCGGACCCCGCCCAAGCACCGGGACCCCCAGCAGGGAGGGAGCCAGGGTGAGCGGGTAGGTAGCTGGGTGGGGGGCAGAGGGTCAGCCTGGCCACACAGCTGCCCCCTAGGCAGGGCCTGGGCCTGGGAGTGGGGGGGGGCTCCTGGGAGGTGGCCAGGTGTGCCCCATGCCCTGTCAGGCTTGCATGGCCCCCTGGGCGATGGCAGGAAGGGCTTGGCCACGTTGGCGCCAAGCAAAGGACCCCTTCACGGGTCTTTCTGGGGATGGGTCCCCAGCTGCAGGAGGCCTCAGACCCCAAGGTGCGCTGGTGCACAGCCAGCCCCCCTCCCAGGGAGGGTCTGGTAGGTACTGTCCCTCTCCCTGCCTCCGGCCTCTCCCAGTAGAGACCCGCACGTGAAGACACAGACACTTGAGCATGCCCGTGGAGACGGGAGGATGCAGGGAACAGCCGGGGGACGCCCGGCCTCCCCCGAAGCAGCCTCCTTCTACCTGAAGGTTCTCGCAAGAGGCTCTGGGGCTCCTGCCAGGTACCAGGGGCAGAGGGATCTGCTCTGACATCAAAAGCCAGGAGGGGTGAGAAGCGGCCAGACACTTGGGCGGCCGGCCACGAGGCGGGGCTCAGGGAGAGTGGCAGTCACGTGGGCCACAGCCAGCATGGGTTCACGCATTCATTCCTTCCTTCATTCGTTCATTCCTCCCATCCACAGGCACCCTGGGAGCCAGCAGAGTGACCGCCCGGGCTGGGTCCAAGGACGGATGAGTGAGGCAGACAGCGGGTCCTGTGGAGGGGACTCTCTCTCCTGCCAAGGCTGATCGTAACTCAAATCCTTCTCTGGTCTTCAGCAGGGGCAAATTAAGAGTCCAGGATCACCTGCGACACTGTCACCCTGGGGCACCACCCAGGGACATTGAGAAGGTGCCCCTTGGACACCGCCTCAGGCAGATGAAGTGCCTGTCTACCAGTGACCGAGACGCTGCAGGGATGATCGTGCGAACGGACATCGGAGACAGAGAGGCCTGCATCTCCCCAAACCGACACCCCGAGACAGCATCGAGGCATTATCGAATCTTAAATCATACCCCAGACACCTGGGAAATTTTGAAATAATAACAATTTAGAGTCCTAATCTGTTAAAACAATAGCTTTTAATATTCATTTGTTACTGGCAATAAATGGCCGTAATAATTTGCTGATTAAGCTGCTCTGACCTTCATTGAACCTTAACAATTCTCATCTGCATTCTCATTAAAATGACAGTTCCAACCCCATTCTTTGAAATCCCTGATACTCTCCTTTCCAGAATTTCCAAAGCCTCCCCGAAGAGTAATTAACTCATGTGATTAAAAATGTAATATGTTGGGAACATTTTTTACTTTACGAAGGTACCAGGTTAAAAGTTTTAATATACGCTGTATTAATCATAAATCGTTTTGATTAAAAAATCCCTCACAGAACAAGAAGCAAACGGGAAGCTTCGTTGTCAGTGTTGGATTATGATAATTTCCTTCCTCTTCTAACTTTTATTAATGAAGAAAAATGATGGACCCAACTAGCCAAACCTCTGCACCTTCAAAGCAGCAGCCTGGGCTCCCAGGAGCATCTAGGATGTGGCTGTGCTCGAGGGAGTGCTCTGCCCAACTCCTCAAAGCTCCCTGGGTCACTCTGGTCCCCAAGCCCAGAACAGGAGACGAATTCCCTGAGCCACACACCAGGCGGGGCCTGGGAGCCGGGGCCAGAAGAACAGGCAGCTGAGTCTGTAAGTCATCATTTGCACTTGGGAGAATTTCCACATCTGCTGTGATGCGCACGTCGGGAAGACGGTGGCCTGAACGAGCAGTATGCTTCACGCTCGGCAGGGACGGAACCCTGAGTCAATGAAACACAAACTATCCACCAGGCTCAACGTCCCCAGCCTGATTCAGGGACCACGATGGAGGAGAGGCCCACGGCCGTGCATCAGAGGGCAGTGTGCTAGAGCTTGAACCAGACCAGGCAGGCAGGGCCATGCACCCACACAAGAGCAAAAGGGAGGTAAGCCCAGGAACACCTCCCCCTCCTGCGCACTCGGGCAGAGCGGGCGCAGGGCATGGGTGGGGATGGCGAGGCCCCTCCAGTGTCACACACAGGAACCCGACTCCCCGTACCCCGTCTCCCCGAATCCCAGGCGGGTCTGCTCATCCTCTGCTCTGGCTCTCCTGAGATTCCCTGGCCAGGTGAGTGGAGGACAGAGGGGCCTCCTGGTGCACCCCTAACCTCTCCAGTCTCACACTTCCTCACCCCCAAACTCTCTCCGGCCTGCAGGCTCCGAGCCACTAACTCCAGGCCCAGCGCAGCTCCTCACCGTCCCACACGCCCCTGCACCCAGCACGCCCGGGGAGCCTCCTCACCTCCCAGCCAGAGGGCCCTCTGCACGAGCTTGCTCATCCAGCGAGACACAGGTCTGCCTGTGAGTAGAGCTCCAGGATGCAGGGAAAGCCCTCACCGATCCATCCTCTCTCCATGCCCCCCACTGGGCCGGACACCTCAGGACTCACCGTCCTTGGTCAAGGTCCTGGGTGCTGTGGGGACCCCAGTCCAGTCCTTCCCAGGCCAGCCAGGGCAGTGAGGTCCACAAGACCACAGTGTGATGTACTTGGGGCTGGAGTTTCCGCCTCGGAGACCACAGGAGCAGGGGGGAGGGGGGTGGGGAGGAGGTGGCCCGTGTCGGGGGCAGTGGGAGGTCCCCCCAGGGTGGCACGTGAGGGGTGGCCAGGCCGGATCAGGTTGTCCCCCAGGGGCCAGGCAGGGGCCTGTGTGGTGCACTCGAGCTGCCTGTTCCTCCCTAGGAGGCTGGCCGGGCCCCTCCAAGGATGATAAACATTTATTTAAGGTTTCTCCAGCTGTCAGTGTGATAAACGGACCCTTGACAAAATCAATGAATCAAGTAAGCAGAGTTAATCCACGGGACCCTCCGGAAGGGGTGTCCCAGGCGCAGAGCCCCCCGACGGGGCTTAAGGTCATCGATCCAATTAGGCCAGAGCCTGTGAGGAGGGCTGCAGGCCACAGCCTGGGGGCAGGGTCCTCTGCACTGAGGGGACTCTGCAAGGAGGTGACCAGCGGCGGCCGACCCCTCCCACAGCCCCTGCATTCCCCAGCCCGTCTCTTCCTCCGTGTGGCCACCATGCCAGCAACAACTGCCATCGCCAGCAGCCACAGAGGGACAGGGACAGGGGCTGGGATGCACCAGGGCAGGGTGGGGTGGAGCCTGGTTTTCTGGGACAAGGGTCTTCAGAAAGGGCGGGAAGCAGCATGATGCTCATGGGTCTGGCTGTGTTTTCCTGTGTCTCCCCTTGTCCCTGTGTCTGAAAACACTGCAGAACAAGAAAGACGCACAGACCAGACACTGCCCACCCCGCCACCAGGCCCAGGACCACCCACACCCCGAGGAAGCCCCTCGTGCAGCCCCCGGCCTGGACTCAGAACTTAGCTGCAGCCCGAACATCAAGGAGTTCTGGAATGGGGACCCTGATGGTCTGGTCTCCTCAAACCTACGCTTAGAAAATGATTGTGCCCACCACCATCAGGCCCAACCTGGAGGCCACTCGGCCACCCTCTGTCCCTGGAGGTGAGAGCGGGCTTGCCTCGATGCTGAGGCCAAGCGGGGGCTGCAGCAGCCGTGGCCAGGCCTCAGGATCAGAGGCCAGAGGCTCTGGCGTTTCTCTCAGAGCTCAGACTCATGGGCCAGCAGGCTCCCTGAGTGCCGGGGGCACCCAGGACCCAGCTTTCCCTAGGTCAGCCTCAGGGACCCAGGAGGACGGCAGGGTGGCCTCAGTGTGGCCGTCCAAGGTCACAGCACTCTGGGTCTCGCTCCCTGCATGTGAGACACTGCAGGGTAGGGCTGCAACCCAACCCAGAGGGCGCTCAGGGCTTTGAGGAGCTGTCCCAGGGAGCCCCCAAGCAGCCCAGGCCAGGAGGGCTCACATAACCCACTTCACGACTCCCAGAGCAGGAAACCACTTTCCAGCAGGGCGGCCTGCCCCACCCCCGGGTAACGCAGAGATGAAAGCGACCCCGGGTTCTGGGCACTTATCCCATCGAGAGTCCTGCAGATGCCTGCTCCCAGGAGAGACAAGGCCAAGCAGAGGGAGCCCTGGCCAGGCTCCACGCCCTCCCAGGCCTCAGACCCCAGAAAGCCACTCCACCTCTGTGACCTGGGGCTCCAACAAGCAAAGGGACGCAGGGAGGAGCCACTGAAATCACATCTAGGTGGTGGAGAAATTGCGGGGCTGCGGTGCGGAACGAGGAGGCAGGTGCTCTGGGTTTGTGAGCCTGGACAGCCAGTGTCAGTGGTCGGTCCCCTACGCAGGACACACTTCATCTTCCAGCATCGGCCAGCTCTCTGCGGAAGATCAAGGTCCTCCTGTCTGAGTCCATTCAGCCTTACCCTGCTTATCTTGCTCGCTGGGAGGTAAGCAGGACCCGGGCCCCTCCACCCGCTCTGGGATCTGGGGCCAAAGGCTCCTTATGCAGTGACTGCAACTGCGCCACGATCAGACACCACTGAACTATCTGCCTCCCTCCTCCCCAGGTGCAGACAAGACCCCAGAACGCTTCCTCAGAAATCCACATCTACAGCCCAATATGGGGAAAGCCTCATGACTTAATCACCTGCCTTTGATGGACTAGACTTGTACCCCCTGTCTGCCCCTGGTCTCACCTGTGGCCTCCTGGTGCCACACCTTTCCTGGCCAGGCATGCCGCTGGCTTGGTTGGGCCCTAGCCTGGTAAACGGATCCCTCGCCCTGGCCCCAGGGCCACCTCATCAGCCCGCGCATGGCAAGAGGCATCCTCTGTGAACACATCAAAGGACGAAGAAGAGATTGCACACTCTCAACGGGGTACCAAGATTGAAAGCAACTGCTCCACTATCTAGTTTTAAACCCCTGGAGAAAAGGCAGCTGGGAGGTGTGACCGGCCCCATAGCCAGGTCAGTGGGTACAGGGGCTTGGCTGGGAGGTGGCTCTGCTGCCCGATCTCTCCCTCTCCAGGTATGCACGGGTTACAGTGTCTCAGAAGCTTGAAACCAGCCGAGCGTTCCCTCAGACACAGCCTGGCATCCCCCTGGGTTCTGCTTGGACAGGATGACCACTGGCCAATTCAGAAATGGCAGCTGGGGCTTTCGAGGTCCAGGGTGCTGCCCGCAGAGGAACACCCTACAGAAGGCTGGAGGAAAGTCCAGTACTTGGCTGTGGCTCCTTGATCCTGGGGAACTTGGCCTGAAAGGTTCATTCACGGGGGCTCCCAGGAGCCGTCTGTCACAGGAAAAGCATCTGCTTGGAGCTTCCCAGGGTCCTGCGTGTTCAGCCCTCCGAACGGTCAGCCTCTGTCTCCCCAGCGCCCACCCAGGGAGAGGCAGAGGGTGCTCAGGTCTCCTGGGGCTGAGGTTACTCTCCTTTCAAGGGCCGTCTTAAGAGCTTCCGTCCTTCGGGGACCCTGGGCTGAGACCCTACGGGGAAAGGTCTACTCCCGAGGGTGGCGCACAGGTCTCTGGAGCTCACCCAACCAACGCAGGCTAAGCAGCTGCCCAGTCCAGGTCCACAGGAGGAGGCAGGGAGGACAGAGTAGAGGCTCCCTGTGGGCACAGGCAGGCCGGCCTCCAAGGGAGAGGCCCAGAGTTCTGGTTCCCAGAGGCATGTGTGACACCAGGCTGGAGTAGCTCCAAAGCACAGTGTACCTTGCGAGTATCCAAACCAGGGTGCAGCTTCTGCCACACACTGGTGTCTCACGTGCTTGGTGACTCAGCCCTTCCTGGGGAAGGAGGCCTGGTAGCACCTCCCGGGGATGAGTCACGCTATGCAAATCTTCTGGACCCATGCCTGGGCATAGTAAGCTGTCAATGAACAAGAGGGGAGTGATCAGGGAGAGCCATGCGCTCCTGTGGCCGGCTACACACCGGGCTGTGGGCGGTCACTTATCCCCAGGATGCACTGCAGCTGCGGCTGCCCCCTGCTCAAAGCCACACCTGAGCCAGGGTGGGGGATGGAGCCCGACTCTCCTTCCCCACAACGCCCACCTGAGTGGTCACTCCCGGAAGGACTGGACTAGAGCCAGTGAGTCCCTGGGAGGATCCCGCTCCTCAGGTCCCTGCAGTCAGCTCAGTATTGCCACCGTGTCCCCTGCTTCAAATGACACCACGTGAATGCGATGCATAACATTTAAATTCAAATGAGGGCCACTGGCTGAAAAGTATGCAGAATGGCTTATTACACTGAGGTTCAAATCAGTATGAACCTGGAGCCAGAAGCCCACCTCCCTGCTCTGTGCCGGCCTCGGCAGCCGCTGTGCGTGGGCAGGACTGGCCGTCCCTGTAAGTCCTGGTCCTGGGCGTGTGCTGACTGTCCATGTGACCCCAACACGCTGATGTGCGGGTCTCGGCATCCAGCCTGGACCGGAAGTCCTCAATGTCCAATGACTGCAGACAACTCTGCGGTTCATCTCTGGTGACCGTCTAGAGAACAGAGGCAGAGCCATGGGTCGTGAATCCTGCATTTGGCTAAGAGCTTAGCTTGCTCCAGCCCAGGAGGGAGTGAACGCGGGGGCTGCTCCGACTTCCATTTACTGGACAATGTACAATGAGACTGACAGGTCACTTCACATCAGCAAACTCACACTTCACACCTGAAACTTCCTCGGGTCAATCTGAGCTTTACAGAGAATCCCTCTTTGGGTGTGATGGGCTCATAGCCTCTTGTTCCCAGAAAGCCAATGGATTCAGCAGAAGCAGTTGGCTTTCGTCCAACAAGGAGCCAAGCATCTATTAAGCACCTGGTGTATGCCAGGTACCATGGGACACAGAGATGAAGCGCTGAGGATGATGGGTAATGATCGGGAAACCAGGCATTCCTACTCTTACCCTGCAGATGCTGAGCTTCACCTCGTGGGAGTCTGGGGGTGTACAGGGCAGGAAGAATGTGCTTCTGAGGTCAGGGCAGCCCCTGTAGGGAGCAGCCCTGCACCCACCCCACAACCTGGAGCCCGTCCTGCTGAGATCAGCAAACCCGGTAAGTCCACACTGGAGCCTGGACACCGAAGCTGGGGGCCAGGCCAGCCCCACTGCCATCATGCCCACCAGCCCTAGGCGGCATGACAACTACTGAGTTCCTGATTTGGATCTGTAGCTAACTGAGACGGGAACTTGGTTTTGAAACTGTTCCGACTGATTGAGAGTCTGCGCTCACACCAGCCTGAAGGACACAGCAAGTCTCCGTGTTGGGGTCAGGGGAGTGGGAACAGGTCAGCCAAGAGCACGGGGAGTTCTCAGGTCCAAGGTGACACGTGGCATTTCAAGTCATCTTCCTCGCCACGCTAGACTCAGGAGGAAGAACGGCCCAGCCTGTGTCACTGTCCCTCTACAGTGACCCTGGCCACAGCGAGGGTCAGGGAGCCCTCGGGCACAGCAGGGTCACCACCAGGAACTCTTGGGCACGTCCACCAGGGCTAAGGGCTCCGGGGTCACCGTCCACACCACTCAGCCCTCAGAAGGCTCAAGAAGGAAGAACACAGCACACGGAGGGGCGCAGGACGGTGAAATGCTGATAAGCACTGCTTTACTTTGACATCTGCTGGGCCACTAATGAGTCCTGGAACACAGGGCAACTTAGCCAAGGACTTTCCCAAACTCCCCACTTATAAACTGTGTGGGGCACAAGTTCTCTACTTTAGAGCAGCAGTTTTCAAACTCCAGGTGCATCAGGGAGGGGACCAACTTGGCAAGTCTAGGGGAGCAGGGAACCAGCATTTCTGACAAGTCTTCAGTCTGTGCTGAAATGCCGGGCAGGGCCCCAGCTCTGAGAGCCACTGGCTCGGAAGGCCGTCATGAAATCAAATCAGATAACATCCATAAAGTGGAACCGAACCCTTGTGTATCAGGCGGAGGTCCGACATGAGTTGCTACTGCTCTTATTATCACCACCACCACCACTGCCATAGAATAGTCTCCGGTGCTCAGATGAGCCGCCCGTGCTGCACACACATGCCTTCTTGGACCTCTCGTCCAGGGCGGGGGCTCCAGGTTTGGTGCCGAGGGGACATCATGGGTCACCGGCAAAGACGCAGAAACATCTGGGAAGGGTTGGGTTGTGGGGGGTCCCCAGGAGCTGTTCCAATGGCCCAAGCTATAGGTTCCAATGGTTCCCTATAAGCAACTCAGGGATACCCTTGACCCACCACCAGGACCCACGAGACCCTCTGCCCCTGCCTCCCACAGGTGCACAGAGCCGAGGTCAGCCAGCAGCCCGAGGGAGCTTCCCGTTAGAGCTCTGCTGCAGGCTGCCTCTGCCTTTTCATTTGAAAATAGAGATACCATCAGACATTTTGATCATTTCTATTTTTGTTTCTACACTTCATTTTTGGCAGTACTCTCTTGGGAGCTGGGGGGAAAACACATTTTTTTTTTTCCCTCTACCATTTTTAATCTTCTTTTATTTATCAAACTTAGCTCCTCTTTTGGTGGATTAAAACAGACTTGGACAGAGTCTGGAAAAACAAACTCTTTTCAAACAAGACAAAGATTGAGTCTGGCCAACTGGCGAGTCCCAATTCTCGTTGAACTCAGGCAAGGCAGCCGGGAGGAACAGCCTGTTGCCGTTGGGGATCCGCCTTCCGTGTGGGAGGCGACTGGGGCTCATCCTGCAGCCACGGGCCTGAAACAGGCACCTCGACGGGGCTTTCCAGAACGGCGGGGCGAACCTTGGACTATCGAACACGGGGGTGGGGAGTTGGTGTGAATTCGAGGTTCGCACAGGCACCCCCGGTTGGCTCACTGCGGCCGTGTGGAATAGGACGAGGGACTTCCAGGCTCGCGCTCTTTAGAAGGCCCTGCTGCTCTGGGCGGCTGGCTAGGCTCAGAGAGGACCTCATTCCTGCCTGTCTCGTGCCATGGAAGGAGGGTGAGCCAACAGGGTCAGGAAGACGGAGGCGTCTGCTCCTTCCCCTCCCTGTGCTGCTAGAGTGCAGGTTCCTGAGGTCCTGCAGAGGCCATTCTGTCCTCAAAACCCCATGTGTTTGCCAAAGGAAGCAAGGGCCAGCCTGGCTGAAGCCCCAGCCCCACGCACGCACACTGGTGTGCGCAGATAATGCTACAAGGGAGTCAGTGCTCAGGCACTGCCCGTGAACACCACAGATGCACAGGGAAGCTGCAGATACTGATCAGGCACTCACCGTGAGGTGCTGAGGGGCTGGGCACAGGAGCCAGCACCACCGCTGGCTCGTGGAAGCGGCACCTTGCCCAAGGCGGCAGGGGAGCCCACACCCTGCGCAGGACCCTGCTGCCCGCCAGCTAATCCTGTGCTTCTTAGGATGCCCAAGGGGCTACCTGGTGGTGGGTGGTCCAGGGAGCTCCCGGGCTCTCTCCTTTCCTGTGCTGGCCCTAGCCACCAGGAGTCTCCAAATCGCTGCCCTAGGGAGGACCTGCCCGACACTCGCAGACCCGGGCCACTCTTCCCAGGGAGACGCGCAGTGCTCGCTGGCTCGAGCCTTCATCCACACCACCTCTGTTTGCTCAGCAGATGGATAACGACTGGGTGCAGCTGCACTGCCAGACTCGGGGGCGTCTGTGGACAAAGTGCCTCTAGCAAGGACGGGTCGTGGGGCCCGTTTCCCCCGGGGCTTGGAGGCTCACAGCCTACACCTTCCCGGGGCCTGCAGCTCTCCGTCGCTAGGTGTCTGCCCGGCTGCCTCCCATTCCAGGAGCCCCTGGTCCTGGTTCTGGCCCTGGGTTCGGTCTGGGCATCAGTCATCTCCCTAGGGAGCCAGAGGCCTGGAAACAGAGGCAGCCCTGGGGCCTGCCATAACACAGGACCCCACGGTGCCCAACTCTGTTCCAAAAAGATTGAGAGGCGGTGACTGGGGATCAAATAAGACTTGCGCATTGCAGAGCGTTCACACGCCCCTCCTATGTACTGGTCGCCAGACGTCGGGAATGCAGGGCGCCCAGACGTTAGGGCATCCATCCAAGGACTAACCAGGCCCACTGTTGCCCTTTCTGGGGCTCTCACTCAGGCCAAGGAGACGCCAAATAACAATTGTGCGAATTATCGCAAGGCTATCAGGGTGTTAGACCAGAGATGAGCAGGGCGAGGGAGGAAAGGGAGGAGCGGGAGAGAGGAAGCAGCCAGTCCTCAGGAGAAGAGCACGGAGATTCCACACTCAGCTGCAACTGCCATTCTCGACACGCGCCCCTCTCCCCCACAGGGCTTCACTTAGCCCCCAGGGGAACGCTTCCAACATGGGAAGACAGCACAGACTCATTGAGGTGTGCAAGAGAGATGGTGATCTCCGGAAAGGTAAAGGCACAAGGGGAAAGGGTTTCCAGACTGAGGAAGCGTGCCACATGGAAACACCCCGTTCTCTGTTCTAGAAGGTTCCAGACTCCTTTCCTCTTGGACACAAGTCTCCTTATCATAGCCTTCTTTTACCCTGTGTCCTCACTTCCCTAAATAAACCTCTTATATCCCCCTATTCATGCTTTCTGTTTGAATTCTTTCTCTCAGAAAGAGCAAAATTCAAGGAAGAGATAACTGCCCTATAACATTTTATTTCTAGAAGAGATTGACCGCTGGTAACTGGCTGACCACAAGGGATTACTGTCCAGTAGTAACAGGAGACGGGTGCAGCCCCCACAGAGACAGGGCCACCGAGCATTTGGGCAAGGAGGAGAGGAAGCCAGCAGGACAAACATCTAGGAGAGTTCTGAGACCGAGGGCATCGGAAAAATGGCGGCCATGGCCATAGTCGGGTCATGACCAAGATGATGGGCTTCAGTGAGCAGACAGGAAATCTAGACAGGAAGCCGGGCCTGGTGGCGCAGGCTTGTAATCCCAGTAATTGGGAGGCTGAGACAGGAGGTTCCAGGTTTGCAGCCAGCCTCAGCTACTTAGTGAGGCTCTCCGCAACTTAGTGAGACCCTGTTTCAAAATAAAGCATAAAAAATAGGGCTGGGGGTGTAGCTTGGAGGTAGAAAGAAAGTCTAGACAGGAGAAAGAGAGTGAAAGAACGGCACAGTCTACAAACACAAACAGTTCTAGGGGCTTCGAAATCTCCTTAGCACCCTAACACTTAGATGTAGGTTTGGAGGAGTGGAGGCCATCATTTCTGCAAGAATTCTTTCTCCTGCTGAGTCCTGGGGGCTGCTGCTCCTACTAAGCCGGGCGTTGTGGTGCACGCTCATCATCCCAATACTTGGGAGGCTGACACAGGAGGATCACAGGTTCAAGGTCAGCCTCAGCTACTTATCGAGGCCCTCCACAACTTAGTGAGATCCCGTTACCAAATAAAGAATAAAAAATAGGGCCGGGGGTGTAGCTTGGAGGTAGAATGCCCATGGGTTCCATCCTCAGTACCGCAAAAAATTAATAAGTAAGTAAGTAAATAAATAAATAAAAGGAGGGATAACGCCACGGGGCAGCTGCTGTCCTAAGAAGAGTCTTCTGAGCTTCATTCCACTTCGGACCCTTCAGGACCCCTGGAGACAAGGAAGAGGGGTGGCTGCAGAATGACAGTCCTCCACCCGGCCCGCCTCCCCTGGACACTGCCTAGCACCCCCTCAGCCCGGATTTCTGCAGAGACCCCACACCACGCTTGTGTGCAGGCCCCGTCCAGTCCAAGGTCCCCAAGCAGTCCCCAGTTGTCATAAAAGCCAGATGTTCTCAGGATGTTCTCCACATTGGTCTCCTGGAGACCCAGGTGGGCCGTGAGACCCGCACCCATTCCAACGGGCACACAGCTCGGAGGACGCGGCAGATCCTCAAAGTTAGTGTTTAGTATGCATCAAGGCTTAAGGGAAAAAAAGAAGAAAAAGAAAAAGAAGGTAAAACATGCAAGGCACCTCGGCACAGCTGGTGACTGCTCTCCCCAGCCCTGGGAGGAAGCTGGCATGGCGCTAATGTAATTAACACGGTTTCCACCCTCCTCCTGCTGCTGCTCATTTGAATAAAGCCCAGATTAGCATTCGGTGCAGAGGTCTGCATATTTCAATGGTGTCTCCTTGTCAGAGGTCTCCTCCATCCTATGGAGGCCCCCCGGCAAGCCCAGGGCTGGTCTCAGAGTGAGGACCAGGGCCTAGAAGCTTCCCCAGACTATCACACAGGTGTGCCTGCGCCGCCCCCCTCCTGCAAGGGGGCAAGTGACTCAGGGAGGAAGATGGCCCAGGACCCCCATTCTGCCAGTGTCGGGGGGCACCAGAGCTCGGTCTGACCCTGTGGAGTTGGAAGGCCCGCTGGTATTTAGGGTGAAGGGAGTAGAGTTCTGGGAATGTGGGGAGCCGGGGATGGAATATAAGGTCCTGAGATGCCCTGGGGGGCCCTGGGGGTCCTCCCTCAGGGAGACACCTGAGGCCCTGGCTCCTGGAACTGGCAGCCAATGAGCCTGCGTGGCGGGCTCCGGAGGCCAGCAGAGGCCCGTCACCACTGACACATGCACAGAGTCCCTCGGGTTTCGTGGCCCTGTGGGGTCTGGGAGACCCAAGAGACCAGCTCCTGCAGCCTGAGCTCTGCTCTGCAGATACGAAGGAGGCCCCCCTCTGTGGGGAAAGCAGTCTTGTGAGCCAGGAAGCTGACCAAGGGGGAAAGCACCCACCTGGCCCAGATGCCTGAAAACCCACCGAGACCCACCCAGGGGTGTAGTGACCCCCCAGCCTGGCCCAGGCTCAGGTCAGGGAGCTGGGGGCTCTGCCCAGATAGGCCACAGTCACCCCAGGAAGCAGGGCACAGCAGGTGACAGGAGGAAGAGAAGTCAGGTGGCCACACTGCTGCACGCCATAAAGATGCCACCACCCCCTCCCCCCTCCAGGCTGCAGTGGACACAGCCCGGCTCCAGCCCCAGCAGAGGCCATCCCCCTGGATAGTGCCAGCCCAGGGGAGCTCTCCCAGCCTGCTCTTCCTGGGTGACATTCTCTCCCGAGTGGCTGGAAAGGTCACCTCCTCCATTCAGGCCACTTTCATAGCTACGATTACATTTTACGACCCTTTATGAAAGATTTGTCTTTACGCTCTACAAATGTTATTGCAGGAAACGACAGGGCTAACCCCTGCCCAGGAGGGGCCCAGGCACAGCTGACTGGGGACTGGTGACAAGCCAGTGCCATTCACAAAGCCTTGTGTTCCGGGGAAACCGAGGCAGGTGACAGGGCCCATGGCGTCCCAGGAGGCTCGGGGTGCAGGCCCTACTCCCCCTACTGGATGCTCTCAGGCACCTCACGCCACTGCCCTCTGGCTCCGGGTCCTCCTCTGCAGAAGGGGCGTGGACAAGCTCTGCTGACCCAAGGCGGGGGACTCACTCAGGAGAGGCTTGACTCCGGTTCCCTGCAGGGCAGACTGAGACATGGTGTCCCACACAGCGCTCACGGCCGCCCACGCAGCGGGTCAGGGGAGAGTGGGTCTTCTCCAACCCCAAGCCCTGGGGTGGGTGCTAAAGGGACCCTCGGCACTCCCAGGAGGCTTGAGAAGGGCCAGCACACTGCCCCATCTGGGCTTGGGGCCACACTGACGAGGGCACAGTGGCCCCCGCATGCCGTGTGGTCACGCACATACGTTCCGAGGGGTCCCTGGCGGCCAGGCTGGGTGTCTGCCTCCTGCACGTGCAGGTGCAGCCGAGCTCTGCTCCTGAGAAGTACACTCCCAGCTCTCCGTTGCTCTCTGTGACCCTCAGAGACCATGACCCCAGCGAGGGACAGTTCTAGAAGTGGGGCACAGCTGAGGCAGGCCTCTTCTCCTTGGTCCTGACCCTGAGCCAGTGCAGACCCACCTGCGGCCCCTGCTCACCGCCACCTGCCTGAAGCCGGGGTCTCTGGGTGCCTTGGCCATGGACAGGAGGGGACACTGTGCTTTCTTCATAGGAGGTGCCCTAAAGAAGTCCCCCAAGGAGAGGCAGGGCCCAGTCACCATGCCCCTGAGCTGAGGTGACCCTCAAGAGCCAGGTTCTCACGACTGTCACAGGAGATCAGCCAGGTCAGACAAGGAGAGATGTCACCTTCCTTCAGGGGAGCGCCATAGCAGCAGGCAGGGACCGGGCGGGAGGGGGGGGTCTGGGCAGCAGGAGCCATGCAGAAGCCTGAGACGGGTGGGCCTGCCTCCTTCTGAGTCTGCGCCCCCCCGATAGAATCCACCTCCCAAATCCTCTGTGTGCCCTGCACCCAGAGGCCTGACAGCCATTGGACAGTGTGGCCACCGCAGGATACACAGACACATAGACATACAACACACACACACACACACACACACACACACACACACACACACACACACTCCCTGAAACCCAGACCCTCCAGGAAAGACATGCAGCCCCAGGTGCTGGATCAATCCCTTCCTGCACCCCTCATCTACCAGACGCAATCGTGGGCCTCAGCGGCCACCTCGTGCCTGGTAAGTCCAGGCAGCTGCAGCCCCTAGCCTAAAACCAACGTAGTCATCCCCAGACAGGCGGGCTCCAAGATCAGAACAAAACCAGTTCCTGGAGCAACATCCTAAGTCCTGTACTCGACCTCCTGGGAAAGCTCTCCCTGCACACGTCCCCAGGGATCACAGTGCCACAGGGTCTCTGGGCCCCTGTGCAAATGCTGCAGGTGAGACAGGTCTGTGGGGTCTCTAGGTCCTGTGTACCCAGGTGGTGTGGGGTACTGAGAGGGGGTGTAGTTTGGGGTCGACTTCCTGAGTCTCTTTGCACACCAAGTGTTCTTGGAGTGCCCCATGGCCTTTGGAGTCCAGCACTACACATGTGCATGTATGGTTCCCACAAGGGCGGTGCTACCTGGCTTTTATTATTAAAAACAGCTGCTTTTAGCCGGGCGTGGTGGCGCTCGCTTGTAATACCAGCATTCGGGAGGCTGAGACTGGAGGATCCGGGTTCGCGGCCAGCCTCAGCTACGTAGTGAGGCACTCCGCAACTTAGTGAGACTCGGTTTCAAAATAAAGAGTAAAAAATAGGGCTGGGGGTGTAGCTTGAAGGTAGAACGCCTCTGAGTTCAATCCCCAGTACCGCAAAAAAAAAAACAAACAAAAAAAAAAACAAAAAAAAACAGCTGCTTTTATTATTGGCAATGGAAAGCAAGCGGTCTTGCAGGCCAAGGCAGGAACAAAGCCCTTCCAGGGAGTCTGTGGCTCTTCCTCTTAACATCTGAAGCAAAATCCGAGGCCACATGTTTTGTAGGACATGAGGGACTAAATTCCGAATCACATCACTGTGCAAAAAAAAAAGAGGAATAATTGGAGAATTGTGAGAATCTTTTAGTGCAGTAACTTGAGGAAAAATGGAAGGAATGGGCAGGGAGTCTGAAGTCACAGAAAAAGCAAGGGATGTCTTCGAGGTGACCAGGGGCACTGTCCTGTGCATATCTGGACTCTAGCGCTTTCCCCTGCCAGCCGGGCCTGGACCGCGTTAGCCGGGGCTGGGAGAGCTGAGTGGTCCAGGCCGTGTGCGCCTCCTTGGACCACAAGGGACCAGGGAACAGAGGAGCTAGCAACCTGGGCATCTTTCTCAAGGAGGGGGGGGGCATCTTTCAACTCCAAGCAACCCTAGAACAAGTACAAAAGAACTCTCCAGGGGGGCCAGGGGCATCTTTGCCCCAGCCCCGGATAATGTTTGCAGGCTCCTAAGGGGATGCCCAGCCTCCCCAAGTAAACACGGTCCAGGGCGCCAGCCCCTCCCTGGGGGCTTTAGCCCATCCATATTCCCAGTTCCTTGTTCAAGACGGCTGTGTGACCTACACCACTCCAGCCAGGATGAACCTCAGCCTCCCTCGCACAGGGAAGGCCAGGACCCAGGGAAGGTCGAGCTCAGGCGCAGCCTGGCATTGGCAAGCAGGCACATTAGAGAGGTGAAGGGGACCAGCCAGGAGCAGGGCAGGATAGGGCTGGGTCCATGCAGCCCAGCCAACTCAGAACACTCTTCCCTGTGCCAACAGCACAACTGGCTTGAGCTGTCACAACCAGAAACCTTGCAGATGCTACAGTTTTCTGGGGCTCAGGGAGCTCCAGGGAGCGTCAAAGCGCCAACGTGGCCGGGTGAGATGGAGGCGACCCAGATGCACTGGCAAAGTCCGTGACCGCTCAGTGGCTGGCCTGAGCCTTTCGTCTCTTGAGGGGGTTCCCTCTCACCCAGAATCAAATCAAAATTCTGCATCCCCCGCCCTGCCTGGGTCCCCAGCCCTGCTCACACAGAAGCACGGTCCTGGGTCCTGGATGGACGGCCTGTTCGGAACTGGAAAGATTTCCTCATCTGTCTCCTTCTTAGTGTCCAGCACTCAGCTAAAATGTCACCTCTAGGAGTGACCTTTTTTTGACCAGCTGATCCCCTGAGCCTACTGTAATTCCAGGACAGGCCTTGGGGTGGCAGGTACCTGTTGCCTTTGTACTGATTTGCTCAACACCTTCTCTCCTGCAAGAAGGCTCTCCTGTGGGCTGCAGGCTGCAGGAGCTCCGAGCTGGATTCGCCCCAAAGCACTTCAGTTTTTCCTCCCCACTCCTACCTGACAGGTGCAAGGCTTGCATCAGCTGGGCCTGCTTAAAAAAAAAAATCCAGAAGGCAGGAAAAAAAAGTTGCATTGACGAACTACACTCATCTAAATGTGGCTGTGTTTAGGAAAAGTCAACACAATAATTCTCTTTGTTTCATTCCAGGTGCCAGGAGGGAAATCAAAGTGCTTTTCCTGCCCAGGAAACAAGAAGAGCGGTGCCGGAGCGATCCCGGCCGATGACTGCTCCCTCTGCAGAGGTCAACCACACGCGGTCCGCAAAGGCGGCCAGGCCCTATTACGGCATCTTCTCTGCCTCCGATTATCTGGCAAATAAACCAATTTGGGAGCCCACCAGGGTCCTTCTGGCCAGCTCTCCAGGGCCCTGGCTGAACCCGCCTTATCTTCATTTCCATACAGCCAGCATCCTCTGTGCGGTGGAGAAATGTCATTATTTACCAAGAAAGCAAGGTCTGAAAATGGCAATTACTTGGCAGGTCAGCAGAAGGCCCTGAGGTACTTTTCCCGGTAGAATTCAGCCTTTCCTGATGGGAGCTGGAAGACAAGGACGTGCCTCTGGCCCAGAGGGGTCTAAACTGACGTGCGTTTGCCTTCTCTGCCTGTACCAGAACCACATTCATTTCCCCCCCCAAATATACTGTACTCCTGCCTAAAATATAAATGCATTGCATCCTCTATAAAACATACACTACGCGTAGACATTAGAAAGGAAGTGTTAAAAGGGATATGTCTGTGGATCCCTTTGGCCAGTCTCTGGGGTATGGACTGCATTACTGTCCTTCTGCACGTACACACACCCCGTATATGTCAGTTGTCCTGGAGTGAGATAGGACCATTTCCCTGTCCCTCGGATGGATGCTGAGACTCACCCTGTGACTTACTCTGGCTGAAGGAATGTTATGGGTATGAGCCCCCAGGAGCCCTAACTGGGCTCACATGCTGGAGTTTGTTGTCTTATGTGCCTGGGGTTTACCATGACAAAAATCATGCCAAGAATGGGTGGGGGTGGGTAAAAAAAAAATGCCTGAATCCATTCTGCAGCTTGGAGCTCAGCCCAGCCAACCTTCAGATCCATAAGCAAAGAAATCATGCTTGCTGTTGCTGGCAACCAGGGACCATTTGTTAGGCAGCACTGCTGTTGCAGTAACTGACTGTTACACTGATTAAGGCCATCATTCCACCCTTGTTCCACCCTCTGCTGTGCCCCATAAATAAGAGATCATGCACTTCAAAAGATTCGAAGGGAGGAAAATTTCACCAACCAGCATCTAATTATCCCAAAGCTCCCAGACTTAGAAACTGGTGCACAGACAGCCAAGATGAGGACTAGGCATAGAGTGGGCATGTCAGCCCCTTGCCCAGAAGTACTCTCCTCCAAAGCCTGCCAAGACCTGGCTCCCATCTCTGTCTGTCTAATACCAAGAATTGACAAACTTTATATGGAGGATCAGAGAGAAAATCATCCAGACTTTAAGGCTACACCCATCTCTGTTGCTTCCTGCACCCTTATTTCCTTAGAACCCTGGAAGAATGTAAGGAATGTCCTTAGCTCCCTGGCTAGACAGAGGGCAGCTTCCCCTCCTGAGGTCCTCTAGCGGGAAGGACACGGGACTGACTGCAGGGCCGGAACGCATCCCACCCCAGACCTGCCCGGCGACCCATGGAGACAGAGGGTGCCTGCCTCACAGCAGACCCTGACGCCAACAACCCCCGCCCCAGAGCACCCTCAGCCTACGTGTCTTCTTGGAACCAGGGGTGCTGGGTCAGCTCCAGGCTCCTCCTACTACCTTCTCTCTGCAGGGACCTTGCTAAGCTCTGGGGACTCTGTAGGGAGCCAGACACTCTAGGGGAAGTACAGAGGACGGAAAGGGGTCTCAGGGTGCCCCAGAAAGGAAAGCCTGGTGTGTGATGTGTCTCCTTGGACAAGAAAGAGGCAGTGACCATGTGCTTCATGTCCAAAAGGAGCTCCTTGCTGCAAACCACTTGGTCCTCAAGGGAGCCTGGGAGTCCACCTCCTGACGGGTCCAGAGAGGCCAGGCTGGCCAGGGCCACCCAGACGCTCAGTCAGCTGCTAGGCCAGGACTTGAGCCCATCCCCCCCTCCCCTTCATCCCACCAGCTGGCCCTTGAGTCCTGGACTTAGATGAGGAGGAACTCCTCCCAGGCCTGCCCACAGCCAGACCCGACCACCCCCACCATATTCTGCAAGCCTGAGGGGAACCCCTCGTTCGCAGGTCCCCCGGGGGCTGGGCCCCATGGTTGGCAGCGCCAGCCTCCCCCACCCCCACCCCTAGCCCTAGCAGCTTGGAGTCAGAGGAAACGGAGAGCCACGGAACAATCCGTACCATCGCCACCCTCCTGCCAGCGCCAGCCATCTGGCTCAAGTCAGCAGGCCCTCGCCAGGCCTGCCAGAAGAGCAGCCTGGCTGGGTGGGAATCCGGGGCGGCCTCTCCCTGACCACAGCCACCACCCAGAGCGCCTGCAGGAGTGGCATCCAGCCTGGCACGGCCCAGCTCCTGACCTGGCCTGGGCACAGCCGGCTAGCCCCCTCCAGCCTGCGCCGCCTCCTCACGCCAACATGGTGTAGGCCGTCCCGGAGCACGGCGGCGCTGTCGTGCGTGTGCGTACAGCGTGTGCGCTCGGCTGTACACAAAGGCACTCTGTCCTGCCCGCGGTACAGGGACGGCCAGCCTGGAAGCCCGACTGCAGGCCGAGACAGGCACGCGGTTGACATGGAAACCCAATAGTTAAAAATTCTTCAGGCACTTTCGAAATGTCAGATTTTGATAACCAGGTTGGAATCCGTGTTCCTCCGTAGCGCAATGTTTGGCAAAACAAGCCCTGCGGCGATTTCCTGACAGGCATCAAGGCGCCGCGCGCCGGAGCCATATGTCGGCCTCGCCGGGCGGTGCCCGCTCGTTACCCGGTGCCGGCGCCGGCGCTGACACACTGTCAGCCCAAAGCCCGCCGCTTCTGCGGGCTCGTCTTCCCGGACACGCAACTTGTTGGCGGACAAAGGAAATCCAGTGGTTTCCTGGCTTGACACAGGGAAAGCCCTCGGCTAGACAATTCTCCCTCTGTGCTTCTCCACAAAATCCGGGGGCTGCTGCCACTCGCCCGGAGCCAGGGACCGCGGCTTTCCAAGTCCTCCCTCATTAATTGAAAAGTATGTGTGGGTGCACGTGCACATGTGTGCAGGAGCTGCAGGGGTTGTGCTCAGAAGTAGTGTCAAACCTACACACGGACCATTTCCTCCGCCAAGTTAGTTGCAGGAGAAGAAAACCAATGTGGTGCTGAAAACTGCTGCTGCTACCAGCTCAGCCTCCTGCGGGGGCAGAGGACAGCGGCTCCGCCCTGCGGTGGGGACCTGGCAAGGAGCATGGATGTGTATGTGTGAGATACGGTATGCACATGTGTGCACAAGCATGCATTTACATGTGACTTCATGTGTGTGCATACATGAGTGTATGTACCTGTGGTGTGTGTGGTAAGCACACACCCATCTACATGCACGCACCAATATAGCCTTTGTACACGTGTGTGGGAGGAACATACCCATCTACATGCATGCACCAATACGGCCTTTGTACATGTGTGTGGGAGGCACATACCCATCTACATGCATGCACCAATACGGCCTTTGAACACGTGTGTGGGAGGCACATACCCATCTACATGCATGCACCAATATGGCCTTTGAACACGTGTGTGGGAGGCACATACCCATCTACATGCATGCACCAATATAGCCTTTGAACACGTGTGTGGGAGGCACATACCCATCTACATGCATGCACCAATATGGCCTTTGAACACGTGTGTGGGAGGCACATACCCATCTACATGCATGCACCAATATAGCCTTTGAACACGTGTGTGGGAGGCACATACCCATCTACATGCACGCACCTTTACCGCCTTTGTACACATGTGTGGTAAGCACATACCCATCTACATGCATGCACTTATACAGCCTCTGTGCACGTGTGTGGGAGGCACATACCCATTTACATGCATGCACCTTTACCGCCTTTGTACACGTGTGCATTTAACATGACTCTGAGGCACGCATGCTCTGCAAGGCGGAAAGCAAGTGTCTTTCCTGGGTACCAGGCCACCCCTCCCCTCTCGTTTCACCATTATGCAAGCGAATCACAAGTGTGCGTGCACCTCACACTCACACATATGCAGTTTGCGGTGTGCAGGCGTGTGCTGGTGTCTGTGGTGGTGTGTGGTCCGTGCCTCACACACACCCAGCAGTGGGGGAGTGTTCTCACACTACCTCGGGAGTCAGCTGTGTGCAATCAGCAGGTTCTCTGGGTCACACGCCCAGCCGGGGTCCCCAGGGCCCCCAGCTGAGGGGTCAGAGACCCACGGAGCCCAGCTTTCAGGCAGGGGCGGCTCGGGTGGAGGAGGGGCAGCACCCACCCCCGCCAAGCTCCCCAGGGGCCCACTGGCACTGCCGCGCTGGCTGGGGTGGCTGGGCCAGCGAGGGTCCGAGTGATAGGCAGAGCTGGCTGCTGCTCAGTCTCAGGTCCCACCCACAAAACCAGCCCCACCTGCCCCTCCCTCTCCGCCTCCCACAGAGCTCCCGGCCCCCCTCCCCGAGGGTCCTAACTTGAGTCAATCCTGGCCATCCTGGCTCCCTGGCATGGCGTCCACCTGGGCTCCTTGGCCCAACCTGTGCTGACCCGCTCCACGTCACCTCTATTCTTGCACCTGGACATGCGTGCTGAGCCAGGACCAAGGGAGGAGGGACGGAAAGGGAGGGCTGGAGGGCTCTGGAAACACATCCTTCCGGGGCTCACGACGGGGGGCCAGGACGAGGGCAACTGGCACCAGCCAGGGCCTCCTGAGCCTCCCCTGAATGCCCCTGGGTGCCAGGCCCAGCCGCCTAGGCCCCCACCCTTCCTGGCACCTCAGCCTGTGGAGGGACCCAGCTTCTGCTTAAATGACCAAGAGATGACCTGGCCAGCAGCCCATGGACAAGGCCGGCTTGGACCCCAGACCTGCGGCCTGGAGTTCCCTACAGGGCACCTGGAGCCTGCAGCCCAGGCCAGGCTGCACCCCGGACACAGTCCAAGCTGCTTCCTGAGAGGCTGGGGAGAAAGAGGGACTGGGCCCCAGGTGGGCCCAGGGTTCAACTGCCCTGCCCCTTCCCCACGCCCCGGGCCCAGCGGGGAGGGAAGGCCTCCATGGTCCTCTGTATATTCTCCTGCCAATCCTCCTCCTCCAGCCTGGACCCCCGGACCCCCGCCACCCCACCCAGACATAGCCCGTGTTCCAGCACGTGATACCCAGCTCCACATCTGCAGCCCCATGTCGGCTGTCCCCTCACGCCGGACAGAGGCCAGCGCACCCCAGGCCCTGGCTCGTGCTCCAGCTCGGCCACCCACAGGCAGCAGGGTGCTGGCCCATGTCCGAATGTCCCTCAAAGTGGAGAAAATGTTACCGCCCTGTGTGAAGACAGTATCGGTGTCCTGTAGCTTCAAGACTAGGACTCGCTCCTAGGAAGCCGGGGAGACCGAGCTCCCTGCCTCCCAGCGGTGGGCGCCGGTCCCTAGTAGAGGGCTGGGACCAGCTCCAAGGCCAGGGAACCTGGATGAAGAGCTGTGAGTCTTCTCCAGGCCCAGCCGCGCCCTCCTCCTGCCCCTCCCCCACCACCGACCCGACCCCTGCCACCTGGAAACCACATGTTGGATGTCGGACGGCAGCCTCACAAGACAGATCGGCCCAGGGCGCCAGTGACCGTGTCGGCCACAGCCCCATGGAGCAAAGCGTTGAGCGTGACAGTACACACCTGTAATTCTAGTACTTGGGAGACTGACACAGGAGGACCACGGGTTTGAAGCCAGCCTCAGCAACTTAGGGAGATCCTGTTTCAAATTAAAGAAACAAAATAGGGAGATAGGGCTGGAGTATGGCTCAGAGGTAGAATGCCCCTGGGTTCACTCACCAGAACCAAAGAAATGTTGCAGGTGGTTTTACTGACTGCACCCAATGCACCCCAGTTCTCCCTCTCCCTCCCCAGCTGGACACTCACACTATCACTGACCACTGACCTCAGATTCACCACTTTCAAACCGAAGACCAAAATACTCAGAGGCTGTTTGGACACACACTTGCTGGGCAGCTAGGGGACTGGGGAACAAGGAGACACTCTAGAGAAAATACATATTTCCAGAATGTGAGCCTTGCCCAAAGGATGGGGGGAGGGTGGAGCCCCACCGCAGCTGTCAGGCCAGCCCTGAAAAGGTGCAGAGTAAATAAAGCGAGGTAAACACTCAGAAGATTAGACTCAGGGTCCCTGTAATCTCTCCAGAGCACGGAACACCAAGGCCCTGGGCTAGGACCGCATTTGCATAATCTCTGTAGATAAACCTTGGAAGCCCAGTTTGTCATCTTTCTGATGAGCAAGAAAGGCAAGGAGAACCCTCCCTTCTGGAGGAGCTGAAGGCAACTGGGGATTCCTGGCAGCAAGAGAGGGGGAGGGACTCAGGGGGACCCTGCCATCGTCCTTGACCAAATGCAGGGACAGCCAGCAAGCTGTCCTGCAGCAGCAGAGGCAGGAGCGTGCCTGGCCACGCCAGCGGGGCGTCGGGTGTGCACCTGACGCCACTGCGCCTGACTTTCCCTGCTTCTGGATGGCCACTCTCCACCAGCCTGGCCAGGTTGGTCCTCTCTATGGGGTGTGGGAACCCTAGTCTCCTTCTCTTAGGGTCAGTCCCCCAGCATTACCTCCTGGGGGCACGGCGTCCTTATGGCCACCCTGAGCACCCCTATTTATCATTGCCTGTCCCCCAGGGTCCCTGAAAGTGTGGGTCTCTGTCCCTTCGAGGGTCTTGTCATCCCAGTTGCTCTGGTCTACAGCTTCCTGCATAGGACCTCGTTGTGGGACACAGCCCAGCTGCCCCTGGGTCTGCCAATAACACCTATCCCGGTAGCAGGTAGCAATCAGCCCATCGCCTTGATGAAGGAGAATAGAAGGAATAAAATTTAAGCAGAAAGGAGACACATTGGGAAGGAAAGGAAAATGTGGTTTTGTTTTAACAGGGCTTGCTCATCCTTAAAAAGCAAGACCCATTCATAATGGGCTGACTCCATATTGGAAATCCCTAAGGTGATTTTTTTAGAGCTCCATGTGCCTCTCAAAAGGAAGTCACACCTATCGTAGGAAAGACCTAACATCCCAGACTTCGTGTCTCTAGTCCCAGAGAGTCTTACCTAAATTTTTTTCACTTTTTGTTTAGACACCAAGGGTGGAAAACCAATATCTCATGCTGCCCCAGGTTCCGTATTCCCCGCCCTGGACCCCAAAGCCAGCCCCTTTCTAGGTGTGATATAAAAAGGATGAAGAGAGACCATGTGTTCTCTCTCCCAGCCAGGATCCCAGAGACTTCTGAGGTGACCTGTGTCCTTTCCCCTGTGCACCTGTGCCTTTTCCTTAAAATAAACTCCTGCCTTTGTCCCTATCTGGCTCATGTTGAAATTCTTTTCACCACAGAGGCCAAGAACCCACAAGAGGTATCTTGCTAACCCACGACAGCCTGAGCCCGCTGGCAGAAGAGTAACCTCAGGGCCCTACCAGCCTCCCAGGTCTCAGGCCACAGTGCAAGGGGCAAGCGTCAGGAGCCGGACACAGAGGCCGCGGGCTCACTCTGGAGAGAAGTACTTCTCCCTGCCACTCCAGGGACGACGGGCAGAAGGCTAAGGTTCTCGGGCCTTCCCCCGGCCTTGGTCTCCCCATCCGAGCAGGGACCTGGGGCGTGGCACCGTCTCCCTAGAACCTCACCTCTGGTCTGAACTTCACAAAATGCCAAAGGGCTCCCCAGTGGTGGACATGCCCACGGGAACCACACTCCTGAGCCAGGAACAGGCCAAGCTGCAGGGACACACTGCACGGCGGCTCCCTGCCGTGACCAGTAGGGGCCAGGGGTGTGATCTCTGAGCAGAAGGGCACCAAGGGCAGGGGTGGCCATGGGAGCCCTGGGGGCCGAGGGCAGAGGCTCATCAGCCAAGGCACCACGACGCTGTCACCCTACGCGTTTGGAACCTACGGGACACTTCTCTCCTGGTGTGTGGACAGGTGTATCCAGGTGTGCTGGGGTTATCTCCCGCCCCCAACTTCATTTCCTGGGAACTCCCTCTGCCAAGCCCCGCCTGGAGGACTGGGCCAGGGGAGCAGCAGGCTTGGGCCAGGTGACCCTGATGCCTAAAGGTCCCAGGGATAAGGACAATTTGACAGGAAAATAGAAACCTATCGGAAGTGGGGCTGGGGAAGAAGGGACCAGCTTTGGGTTTCTCGACCACCCCTGACCCCGGCTAAAGCTCCTGGTCTGTGCCTCAGTTTCTCGTTCTGTAAAACAGCAGCAGGCAGAACTGGACCATCCTGAGGCCTCCTCCTGTCAGCCAAGACTCCAGATCAATCTGCCCGCTGAGCACCCTCCCTAGGGGAGCACTCTGGTGCCTGGCCCAGGGAGGGACCGGCTGGGGTTCCTCGGGGTTCCGTGCTCCACTGACCATGCCCAGCTGACTGGCTGGCTCAGCCCTGCGTTTTCTCGAGAAGACCCGGAATCACAGGCAGCACCGAGCTTCCCGGTGGCCCATTTGCCAGAGGCTCCAAGAGGATGGCACGGGCAGGGAGCAGAGACTTGCCCTCAAGTTCTTTGCACGAAAAAATGAAGATGGAGCCCGGCCTCCTCATGTCGCCATGGCAACCAGGGAGGGAGGGGCCCCCAGCCATGGCGGGGTCACAGGTGCTCATGGTCCAGCTCCCTGAAGGAGAGGAGAGTCGGCCCAGCTGGCCCCGGGGGCCCAACCAGCACCCGGACAGCTTGTCCTGCAGGAGTCTCCTCCCTGTTGATACCACAAGGCTCACCACAACAGGGGTGCAACTGTCCTTTCCCTAGAGGGAGGTGGGGGGTGGGGACGTCCATGCAGCCTTGCAACCCACCCAGTGCATCACCACCACTGCACTGAAACTCAGCTGTGCTACTGTGCTCCACTCCTGCCTGGACACCGGACCCCTCACCTCCTCCCGCATGCCTCACCTCCTACCTGGACACTGGACCCCTCACGTCTTCTACCTGGACACCCTCACCTCCCATATGCACACCTGGACTCTTCGCCTCCTGCCTGGACACCCTGACTTCCTTCCTGAGCACTCCCGACAGCCTCTGTCTTGTCCTTCCGGCTCTACGTGTCCACAGATAAGCCGTAGCCCACTCTTGGCCCTGAACCCACACCGTACACCCACCGTGCTCTCCGACCTGCCTTTCTCTGTCCACGGGGGTTGGCCCATGAGCAGCCTCTTGATCCACATTTATTGACCTAAAGCATCAAAAGCTGATTGCACAGATACCTGACTACCTCAAGTGCCACCTTGTCCACAGCCACGTCACTAGGGACAGAGGCCACCCGGACTTCTGGCCTCCAGCCCTGGTGGTCCCCAGTCCTTAGAGGAGCAGCCCTGGTCTGGCGAGGATGGCATGCAGGGGATGGGCAGCCTGTCTCCACCGTGGCCAGTGGGCAGACCTTGGGCAACGGACCTTCATGTGTAGACCTTTTCCCTGCAAGTGTTCCAGACTCGTGGCCCAGGCCCAGGGAACTGTGGGAGGGGTCCCTGTGGAAAATGCAGAGGCAAGGTCACTAGCTTGGCTATGTAGTGACAGGCTGGTCACCTGGTGATGAGGGAGGTCAGGGCATCATGCTGGTGCGGCGGCCCCTCCTGAAGGCTACGCAGGCCGCCCAAGGCTCTTGGGCCCCTGAGGCCTTCCAGGTTAGTCCTGATGCCCAACCTGCCGCCTCTGCTGCCTTGGGGAGCTCTGGCTCTGGGCTCCCGCTTTTCCCTCGGGATGGTTCCGGTGCGCTGAGCTCTCTCCCTCTGACAGCCCAGGCCCTGGTGGGTCCTTGTGCTCAGAATGACACCGGGCAGCTGAGTCCTCGAAACTGCTCAGGGCTCTTCTTGGTGCTGGAGCTTGCAGCCAGCCGTGCACAGCTCCCCGCAACACTGGGCTGCACCCGCCCCACGCACTCCTTGCTCATTCATTGGCCCACTCCCTGATACTGACGTGCATCTCACCCTTGCGCTTGCTGTCCTCGTGCTGATCAAGCACTCTGTTTTTTAAGCACCCTCCAAGGGCAGAAGTACCCCTGAACGCCAAGATGCACCCAGAGAAAGCCCCAAAGATTAAGACAGGCCGGGCCAGGATGGCAGCGCAGCCCAGGCCAGGGGAGCCGGTCTCCAGCGGTCGCCCCACCTCGCACCTCCTGTCCCATGGTTAGACATGGCTCCCAACGGGGAGGGGGAGGAGGCCAGCGTGGACCATGCCGAGGGCCCTGGGCCCGGGTTAACACCTGGTAGCTCATGCGTCAGATTTCCCTAAATGCACGCATCTGACTTTCACAGCATGGAAACAACAAAAGTTATGAGGGGCCTCGTAATGAGAGAGATCATACTTAAAGGAAAAGAAATCATTAAAAAAAATTACAAGGACAACTCCACATCCCCCTTTCAGAGGGATGCGGTCCCATCTCACGGTTGATGTCATTGTTAATTTTTCCTAATGACACATTCAAGAAACAAAGCAAAACAAAAGAACCATCAACTCAGCATTTAGAACAACATATTTTGACAGCATATTTTTAAACTAATTCCCCTCTCCCAATGAAAGTGCTATCTTGCAATCTTTTTAAGACTATTCAGTATATACCAACATGATTATCTCATTCTTCTCACGATAAAAACTCCCAGATACATAATGGCGGTGTGATCGGCATGCAAATGCATTCAGGGGACATTGTCTCTCCTCGTCAGGACCAGGAAGGAGGGGACAGGGAAGGATGTGCCTGCGGGAGCTCGGGGCAGCGCCGGCCTGTGTGGTCAGCTGCGGGGGCTCAGAGCCCTTGGCACACCCTGCTCTCCACGACATAGACCTTGGCACCTGGGACTCTGGGGCCACCTGTGAGCCTGAGGCGACAGCTCCAGGAAGGCTGGGCTACAGCACCGGCCTCACCCTGCCCATCCAGAACTCGAGTGGAGTCACCGGATGCACAGGATGAGGGGCCCCTGCAGGCAGGTAGGAGCCCTCTGGCCCCCACAAGGGCACAGGGAACCCCACAATGGCCCGGGCCACACAGCTCCAGAAGGGGGCATCGCTGCCCACAGGAGAGGACAAGCAGGGCCAGGTAAGAAGGCAGACCCCATACAGACCCAGCGGGGCTCGGGGGACATCTAGCCAAGGCTCAGGGGATGTGTCCCTCAGTTTCCCCATTGTGACGTGAGGCCAGAGGTACCCTTCACAGGTGAGTGGCTCAGCACAGGACACAGAGGGTGCAGAGGCCCCCTCAAATCAGCACAAGCCAGGGCCCAGGCCCAGGCCCAGGCGTGCATCCTCCGGGCCAGACAGGCCAGCCGGTGCTCTCGGCCTCTGTCTGGATGGTGATGGAGCCGCGCTCAGGAAGGGGAGGCCCAGAGCCTCTGGTGGACTAAGGGATAAGGCACTCATGTCACCAGGTGTTTGCAGGGGCATAGGAGAACGCCGTGCTCCCAGTGGGTCCCGACCAGCAGCAGTGTCCCCCGGGAACATGTCAGAAGCCAGGCTCTCAGGGCCTGGCCCCAAGCACTGAATCAGAACCCCGAGCTGGTTGCAACTTCACCAGCGCCAGGGGTCTGAGCCACACTGAAGCCCGGCAAAGGAACGAAGGGACAGTTAGGACAGCAGCGGGGCACGGCTCAGCAGCAAGGGAGAGCAATGGGGAGACCAGGGCCAGGGAAGGGGGATCCCCAGAGCTGGGACCCCAGCACTCGGCGGGGTGCTCAGCTGAGCGATGCCCCCAGGAAGCCCAGGTCCTAATCCACGAACCTGAGACCCAGTCCGCTGGCCCCAGGTTCAGAAGGAAGGGGGGCTGGTCCTAGCGCAGGCTGCAGATCCTACAGCATGCCTGCAGAGGGTCACCCTCTTTACACCAGGCAGAGCGTCTGCCAGCCCGGGAAACACCAGTGGAGCACTGCGTGCGGGGTATGGGGCCGGCCCCAGGGGGCTGGACAGACAGAAGGACAGTTAAGAGGAATGAGAGGCCAGGCGGGCCGAGCCGGAGGAAGGTCTCCTGTTGCACAGCCGTGAGCTGGGGAAGGTGGGGCCGGCGCTGCGCAGCCGGTGTTCAGCACAGGTGCGTCAGCAGCCCCAGCCCCTGGGTGAGCAGGAGACGCGCCGACCCCTCTCCTGAGGACCCCACTGCCGGGGGTCGAGCACCCAGACACCACCGCGTCCTCCATGACGCGGCATCCCGATGGAAACCAAAACTAAGCAGCAAATTGTGTCACTGTGGTAACTCTCAAACAATTATTATGATTTAGAGATCTATTTTTCTGAGAAAATTGTGAAAGATTAGAGTGTTTGAAAATATGCGCGCGTATGAAAATAAATTAAAAGGCTTTATAAGCTCTAGATGCTGATTTCCAACCTATCTTAATGCACCTGTGTTGGTTTGGGGGGAATATTTGCAGAACTGAAAACTTGGGGCTTAATGAATTAGTCACCGCTTTAAAGTTTCTGTCCCCTGTGCGGTCACATTAGGAGGTGCCGGTTAAGACTCTAACATGTGGGTCTGGGAGAGCACACAGGTCAATTCCTGGCACAGTGTGGGGCAGCTCAGGAGGGGCCGGGGGTCACCAAGTGGGCTCTTGCCAAGCAGTACAGGAGGCAGAACAGCCCTGAGGCTGGAAGGTCGGCCACAGACTCCGTGGGGTGTGGGGCTGACCCCACAGCAGAGGGCGTGCAGGTTTCTGAGCAACACAGGATCTGTGAGGCCTTGGTGGCGGGCGCCATACACATTCCCGTAGCACAAGCTCAACCCGAGTGTCTCATTCCTTTAACTGCCATCGGAGGTGGCCGGAGCCTGTGGCCAGTGAAGGCAGCACTCGGGGGTGCCCTGTGGAGGTGGCTTCTGAGAGGCAGGGCCGCCAAAGGCCAGCCAAGGACTCCAGTCATCTAGGCGGGGGTCAAGAGCTGGGTTTCAGGTGTCAGGGCTGATGTGTCCCCAGCACAGGCGCACAGGCCAAGCCCAAGTCGGCCTCAGGTCCCAGCCAGGATAGAGCATGGTGGTACCAGCACTCGCGGACAGAGCAGAGGACAGGGCGAGGCTTGCTCCACCCACATTTCCCCCGGAAGGTCAGCAAAGAGCAAGAAGTCCGTCACAGGGGACAGATGGCCGACGGTGGCACCGCGCTGGCTGACTCCCGCCGCCACCTGTGTTTGTCAACGGAGTTGGGCTGGAACACAGCTGTAAGTCTCCTGTGACGACGGCAGCTAAGTCACACACACTGGGCGTGGAACCAGCAGAAATTCCCCGCCTCACATTTGTGGAGGTTGGAAATGTGCGAGCCAGTGCGGCTGGGCCAGCTCCTCCTGGGCTGGGACGGAGGGTCTGCTCTGGGCTCTGTGTGCCTAGGTCACCCTCTGCCCTCAGGTTCACATGGCGTCTGCCCTCTGTGCCATCTCTTCACACAATGGTGATTTTATAGGGACACCAGTGACCTTGGATCAGGGGGCCACACTCCTCCAGGATGACCTCATGGACACCAGGCGGGACCTGAGCGATGGCTGCTCTTTTTATAGTCCGATCGGTCCATCACAAGTCAAAAACAGCAGAGGCTGAAAACCCACGTGGCAGCCCAGCCTGCCGAGCATCCTGGCTCAGCAGCAGAACGCACTGTGGAGCGTGGTCATTTCCCTTTGTGGTTGGAAGGCTGGCTGGAAGCCACAGGCGCCGCCGCCCCCACCGCTGCCCAGCGTGGTGGTGTAGAGAGAGGGCGGCACAGCATATCGCCAGCCCAAGAGAGCAAAATGCAAATTCCAAGGGCAGCTCCTGAGCGCCCACTGCATTCCCACCATGGTGAAGTCGAAAACACGCAGCAAGTCAAACCATTGCAAGCGGGGACCATCTGGACCTCTGGATAGTCACAATCTGAGGCATTGCGTCATGTAGCCGGCAGACAGGGGAGCTGGACAGAGGCCGAGAGGCCCACAGAGCTCATACTCACTTTCTGGCTCTTCAAGGAAAAGTGTGCCTGCCCTTCTAGACGTAGGGTATGGGTAGAGGAGGAATCCACCCTAAGAGGAGCAGCAGAGCAGGGCCCAGGTGAGGCCCAGGTGAGATCTAGGAGAGGCCCAGGTGAGATCCAGGTACAGCCCAGGTGAGGCCCAGGTGAGATCTAGGGGAGGTCCAGAGGAGGCCCAGGTGAGGCTCCAGTGAGATCCAGGTGAGATCCAGGTGAAGCCCAGGTGAGATCTAGGAGAGGCCCTGATGAGGGCCAGGTGAGATTCAGGTACAGCATAGGTGAGGCCCAGGTGAGATCCAGGCGTGGCCCAGGTGAGGTCCAGGTGTGGCCCAGGTGAGATCCAGGTACAGCACAGGTGAGGCCCAGGTGAGATCCAGGTATGGCACAGGAGAGGCCCAGGTGAGATACGAGGGAGGCCCAGAGGAGGCCCAGGTGAGATCCAGGTGAGGCCAAGAGGAGATCCAGGGGAGGCCCAGGTAAGCTCCAGGTGCAGCTCAGGTGAGGCCCAGGTGAGATGCAGGTGCGGCTCATGTGAGATCCAGAGAAGGCCCAGGTGAGGCCCAGGTAAGATCCAGGTGCAGCCTAGGTGCGGCCCAGGTGATTCAGGTGGGGCAGAGGCAGCCGTGCACAGCGCAGCCGCTGGACACTGCAGGTGAGATCCGCGTTTCTAGAGCCGTGGTCTGTGGACAGAGGTGGCTAGTCCAGAGTCTCGGAGTCAGTGCAAGACCCAAGTGCCTCACATCCGGAACTTCCTGTGCGGGTAGCCAGAGGAAGGGAGGCTGGGATGGAGCGAGCGAGACGGCAGGACATGAGGGCCCCGGGGGCGGGAAGGACAGAGTCTGGACTGCAGGAGGTCCTGTACACTTCCTGGCTGCCTCCTCTGACCCCACGGCGTCCCCCAGACTGAGCACTTCCGGGGGGACCAGAGTTCAAAGCTTTAGTTTTGCCATCCTAGGAAGCACTGGAGAAACGTCCCTGGGACTAGATGTCTAACTAGACACCGTCACAGCAAACTCTCGGGCCAGGTGGGATTGGAAATGTCTAGGGGGTAGATATTCACGTGGAGGATGTCACAGGAAAGCCTCAGGCCATGTGGGATTAGGTTCTGCACGGTCACCTCTGCTCCTTTCAGAATGACCCAACTTGCCCTGTCCCCAGCAATGTAATGGACCCCGCAATCCTCAGCTCACAGAGAAAGCCTGGTTTGAGGACGCTTCAGCTGAAATGACAGGCTGACCTCGAGCCAGGCCCTGTACCCTGGGCTCATCACGAGCCCCTTGGGCCAGCCCTCCTCCTCCTCATTCCTCAGATGGCTTCCCACTGTCTTCAGCCCTACAGACAGGGCTAGCCGGGCTCTGGTCCCTGCCCTGCCACTCATTGCTACACGGACTTAAGCAAATCACATATCCTTCCTGGGCTACATCAAATTCCCATTCATAAAGGTGAACTTTCTCGGGTCCTTCTCCTGGAAAACTTCATCAGTGTGAACAGCTGAGCTGATTTTAACAACTGAGAACCCAGCTCGGCTAGCGCTCTTCCTAGCTTGTGGCAGCCACCTGGTCCCGAGGGGCCAGAGCTGTGTGAGGCTCCCCTACCACCGGAAGAATCACAGTTGATGCCTTCTTCCAGTCCCCACACAAGTTAGGTATAAAAGGTTCAGCAATGATCCTTATTCTTGCCACCCACAGAGCACCCGGAGACTTTCTGTGCTCAGCTATTTATTTCACATGCATCAAAATATATGATCGCCAGAGAAATGGAAGCTCATGTTCCCACAGAAACCCGTACACAAACTAGAAGCAACCAGATGTTCTCCAACGTTGGGGGAGGGGGGATTAAAAGTCTGCAAGACATCCTCGGACCATACAGAACACAGCCCCCGAAAGGAAGAGACCCACATCTGCAAATTCACCCAGGTGAACCTCAGATACTTTATGCAGAGTAAAAGAGCAGCCTCCAGGGTGCCCAGCAACGATCCCACTCATGAGATGTTCTGGAACAGGTGGCTGCTGGGTGGGGTGGCCCTGCCTACAGGGGGTGGGCTGGGCAGTTCTTCCTGTGCTGGGACGATCTACATCCTACTCACAAGAACCCAGGTGCATCAGACCAAGAACTACATGCCACGGAGGGGCTTAAAAATTATTAATTGTATAAGTTAAAATATTATTGAAAATAACACTGAATTATTGAAAATATAATTAAAACATTACTGAACATGATCCCAACCCAGCAAATAAGACTTACATGAGCAGAGGGTCACCTTTTGAATCATGCTGAGTCAGCTGGGTCTGGAGTGGGGCTGCGGGAGGAAGGAGGGACTAGAGCTGGAGGCCCCTCTGGGTGAGGGTGGTGATGGTGGTGAGGAAGATGATGGTATTGATGGCAATGGTGATGATGATGATGGTGAGGAAGAGGATGGCGAAAGCAGTGGTGATGGTGATGATGATTACGATGGTGATGATTTGATGGTAGTGATAATGGTAATAATGCTGATGCTGGTGGTAATGGTGTTGGGTGTTGATGATGGTGATGGTGGTGTTGATGATTATGGTGATGAGAATGGTGATGGTGATAATGATGTTGGTGATGGTGATGTCATTGATGGTCATGATGAGAATGGTGATGGTCATGATGATGGCGGTGATGGTGATGATGATGGTGAGGACAATGGTGGTGGTGGTGATGTTGATAATGATGTTGGTGAGGGTAAGAGTGGTGATGGTCACGGTGATGGTGGTGGTGGTGGTGATGACGATGATGGTGATAGTGGTGATGGTGGTGGTGATGGTCACGGTGATGGTGGTGATGGTGGTGGTGATGGTGGTAATAATGATGTTGATGATGAAGACGGCAATGGTGATAGCGATGATGAGAATGGTGATGGTCATGGTGATGATGATGACAATGGTGACGATGATGTTGATAATGGAGATTATTGTGGTTATGATAGTTGTGGTGGTGCTGAGAATGGTGATGGTCATGGTAATGATGATGACAATGGTGATGGTGACAGTGATGGTGGGGGTGATGGTGTTGGGGGTGGTGATGGTGTTGGATGTTGATGATGGCGATGGTGATGATGGTGGGGATGGTGATGGCAATGATGATGGCAAAGATGATGGCAGATGAAGGTAACAACAGTGATAGGAGGAACTAATGGTGATGATGAATGTGGTGATGGTGGTGACAGTGATATAATAGAGATGATGCTGATGACAATAGCAATCAATGTTGGAGAATGAACAGAGAGGAAAGCCTTCCCCTTGGAAACACGACCAGTGGAAAGTTCTGGTTCCCATGGATGGGTCTTCGGTGGTGGAGCCCTCAGAGCCCCCTGAGGTGGTTATGTGAGCCATACATGGGCATCTTGGCATCCTGTGAGCCTCAGTGGCCCCATCTGGTCTCTGGGTGCCCTATCAGGGCGTGAGGGAGGACGAGAAGGCCTCCCACAGCCTTGCTCCCAGAGGAGCCAGGTCTGCACTGACCTCTACCCTGCCCAACTCTGCGTGCTAACGCTTGAAGCCATCAAACCACACGCCCCTTGGGCTCTATCGCAGTGCTAAGGGCTGTCATGGAGACTCACACCAGGTTGAGTGCAGTCCATGGACATGGCACCTTCCAGACCTTCCTGCTACGGTCACAGTCCCACACAGGACCTGAAAGCCAGTGTTGTGGCTGGTGGGAAGCCAAGAACAGATCTGCTACAAGCAGAGGGGGCCTCATGGCGAATCTAGAACCCCCAACATCCCTGAGCAGGTTAGGCTCTTACCCCAAACCCAATGGGCAGTGAATCCGACCAAGAGAAAATGTCTCTTTGAACCTAACATGGTCCTGGGTCTCCATGTGCCCCAGGCTCTAGCTCATGACAGTGAGACTCTGGGGTAGATCAGACACCCCCTTACCCCCACCCCTAGTGTTGGGGAAGAATCAGGAGAGAGGGATTCAGGAGGGGTTTGGTTTGGCCCAGGAGCTAAGCAAGCACCCAGGATGTGTTTGCAGACACACAGGGGTGCTGAGATGCACCCTCTCCCACCTGGAGGAGGAGCAGGCTCTTGGGTCCTCCGGGGCTGGGCCTCCCCACCTGCCTTTGTTCTTTTGCACCCAGGCTGGAGTCCGGGTGGGGGCAGAGTAACACAGGGAGGCCCCCAGGGGGGAGGACTCCCGGCTAACCGGATGCCATCCAGGTCAGCTCTCCTTGCTCCCCCTCCTTCCTGCTGAATTTAAAGACACAAACGTTACTTTTAGAGAAATAAACGTGTCCACAGGTAGGGCAGGCAGGCCTAGAGTTGGCCTTGTGTTGCCCACTGGGGTCCCACAACCGTGACCCACAGCGAGCCCGGGCCTGGGAGGACCTGTCAGATGGCGAGAGGTTAGGAAGGCCTGGGCTTGGCCACTGGCGCCCGCCTGGCTGCCCAGGAGGCGCCTCCAGATCCCCACGCTCGGCCAGGGCGGGAAAGGCAAATGCTGGCCCAGGGACAGAGCTCCCACAGGTAACCAACAATGGGGCACCCATCCTGAGCCCCCAACTCTGAGCTGCCCAGGTCTATAATTATCTCAGTATCGATGCTGGTGCCCGCCCAGTGGGATGCTGGGAATGGAGCAAACCAAACACGCCCCGCAGCGGTACAGGACCTCTGCCGGGGATGAGCCATCCTCACATTTGCCAGCAGCGAGGGGAGTAGCTGCTTCCTGGCTCCCAGCACAGAGCAAGGTGGACACCACCTCCAGGCCGTGCCCCTTGATTGCTGCTGAGAAGCCAGATGCAGGGCCCCGGGTGTCTGGAAGGGGCAGTGCCTCTCCCTGCAAAGAGGCCTGCGGCAAGGGCCAGATCCTCTCTGAGAGAATTAACCAACAGTGGATTCCCTGGACCTGCAGCGAGCAGGGTGGGGACAAGGTGTGCGTCCCAGACGCCCTGAGGGTTTGGGGCACTGCCTCCTTGTTAGCACCCCAGGAGGCAAGTTTGGGAGAGCAGCATGGCTGCCCAGGGTGTCCTGTCCCAATCCCCAAGCACCGGAAGGGTCCTGACTCTCACCACCGCCCAGGAAACAGGGAGGCACCGCCCCCTCCCCTCGGCAGGGGCCTGGAGTGCAGGAGAACCGAGGCCTGCCTGCAACTGAGCATTCTCTGGACTCCCCCGCCAAAGGCCCTCCTGGCAGGACCCCGAAGCCCACCTTGCTGAGTCCACACACGATGCGCAGACAGCACCCCACACCTAGGAACGCCCCACGCCCGGCCCGTGCAGACACCAGCCAGGCTGTCAGCTCGGAAGGGACCCCCCCTGGGCCAGAGGAACCTAGCGAGTTTCCCGGAAGAGCAGTGAACCCGGACCAAAATAACGAGTGGACAATAAGAAAGGGGCTCCTGCCCTCTCATCTTCCCCGCCCGCTCACCCTCTCACTTGCATGAAAGGCTGCCCGGCCGCCGCAGAGCAGGCTGGGAAGTGCAGAACAGGAGCCTTGGGAGCCACGCTGGGGCAGCCGAGGCCATCCTCAAAGGCAGCCCTCCGCCGGCCTCCCTTCTACAGGACCATGTCCTCTCCCAGCCCGGCCTCGGGGGCCTCCCTGGCCTGGTTCATCTGCTGCCGACGGTGGTCCTAGAGCGCCTTGGTGGCGGGCTGGCTGTGCTGAAATGGCAGGGCAGGCAGGGCAGGCCCTGAGCTCTCTCCTGTACGCCTCATGAAGGATTGTGCGCTGGCCAGGGCTGGGCACCGAAGGCCAGTGTGCAAAGCCCCGGGTGCTCTGTCCTCACTGCCGCCAAGCCTCTTACTGGAGGACGGGGAGGACAGACCCCGCCTCACCACACAGAGGTCCTCCCAGCTCTCCCGGAGCAGTGGGTGTCCCAGGACGGCTCCGAGGTTACAGGTGCAAGATGAGAGGGCGCTGATCCCTTGAAGACACCCAGAAATGAAAATGACGATTTAATGACAAATCCAAAAATAAATAAATAAATAAAAATCCCAGCAATTCCAAGGGCAGTTTAACCCGGCAGGCACCCCATGCGTTCAACTCGCACACCCAATGGATGCGCGGCCTGCCGGCGACGGCCTCCTCCTGTCTGGGGCCCGGGCGGGATGGATCCCACAAGCCCACATTTGTAACAAACACCATTCATCACAGACCTGACGCCCATCCTGGAAACAGCACTTTAGAATTATTTTTTTTTTGGTTTTTTTTTTTTTTGGTTTTTATCACCAGCTTAATGATGACTAATGCCTGGGTGATTATCTCGTGCTTTTTTTGTGTGGCACTGGGAACAAACAATATCATTAGCATTGCAAGAAAGGGAGAGAAAATGGGAGAGAGAGAGAGAGAGAGGGAGGGAGGGAGGGGAGCTGCAGAGGAGAGCTAAAAGTCAGGCAGGCAACCGGCTGTATGCCTGGCAAGAGTGCCAGCCAGCATAACCCCCAGGGTCTCTGTGCCATGATCTGGAACTTTCCATTCCTCACTGTTCGATGTTGCAAAATAAAACACACCCAAATCGAAGCGTTCCCCCAAGGCGCGGCGTTAACTTTCTGAAAGCGCCCAGATGTGCATTTAGAAGCATCAACCTGCTGGGGAAATGAAGCTGGCTGAGCAGCAAGCTGGCAGGCGGTGGTGCGACGGCCAGAGGGGGCCGTCTGCGGCCCCGTCACGCCCCCTGGAACCTGCCCTCTTATGGCCGTGGTGGGAGGAATTTGCCAGGCGATTAATTTCCAAAGAAAATTCCATCCACCACTCAGGCACTCTCCCTGCAAGTAGACTGCTGGGGGCACGGGCACGCCCCAGCTCCCTCCCCAGGCTCCTCCTGCAGCCTGCATGGGAGCTGGCTGCCTCTTATGTGCAGGGGCTGCACCTACTGGGATTGTAGCCACACTGTGTGCCTCTCGCCCCACTGTGGGTTCTGCCAAGGCTCCCTTCTAGGACCCTCCTGTGCCAAAGCCCAGGGCCTCACCTGCTCAACACTTCCAGACCCGCAGCTCCTGAAGAAGGAAGGTGGCTGGCACTTCCCATCAGCTTCAGGGGAATCCGCCTGCAGCCCTGCAACCCTGCAGGCCAGTCCCGGGGCCCTCCGCTCTGGCCTGGGTGCCCTCCTGGCCTTCTACCCTACCCCACCCAGCCTGTTTCCCTCTGGTCAAGTTAAACCGCTCCCAGCTCTGCCTCAAGCCCCCTCGCCCTCACCAGCTCTCCTCCAAACTCCCACCCATCACTTGGGGTCTGGTGCTTGGATCCCCGAGGA
>PVLC010006152.1:14251-71359 GCA_004027655.1 Graphiurus murinus | reverse complement strand
AAAAAAGAATGGCATAGTGGTACACGCTTGTAATCCCAGTACTTGGGAGGCTGAGACCAGAGGATTGGGGTTTGCAGCCAGCCTCAGCTACTTAGTGAAGCCCTCTGCAACTTACTGAGACCCTGTTTCAAAATAAAGAATAAAAAATAGGACTGGAAGTATAGCTCGGAGGTAGAATGCCCCTGGGTTCCATCCCCAGTATCTAAAAAAAAAAAAAAAAAAAAAAAGAATGGACCCTAATCCTATGTGACTGATATCTTTAAAAAGAGGAAAATTGAACACAGATATCTACAAAGGGGAGATAGCCATTTACAATCAAGGAGAGAGGCCTGAGCAGATTCTTCCCTCCCAGCTTTCAAGAGGATCCAAGCTTGCCCACACCTAGATATTAGAATTTCAGCCTCCAGAACTTCAAGAAAAAGAAATTTCTGTTGTTTAAGTCATCCAGCTGGTGGTATTTTTTTTTTTTAATGGCAGCCCTTGCATAATACAGCTGCGTGAGAACTACAGCATAGAGGGAGGGAGATTTGGTGAGAGAAATAGATTCTCTGCCCCATTTTATCAAGAAATGTTCAGCTGGGCGTGGTGGTGCACACTTGTAATCCCAGCATTTGGGAGGCTGAGACAGGAGGATCTGGGTTCGTGGCCAGCCTCAGCTACTTAGTGAGGCACTCCGCAACTTCCCAACTTAGTGAGACCCTGTTTCAAAATAAAGAATAAAAAAAAAAAAATAGGGCTGGGGGTATAGCTCGGAGGTAGAATGCCCCTGAGTTCAATCCCCAGTACCGCAAAAAAAAAAAAAAAAAGAAAAAGAAATGTTCAGAAGGAAGATGGATGCATATACGGTTCTTGAAGTTGAGTAGTTTGACTTTTTGTTGGAAAGGTAATTTCAAACATGAGAGAAGACTAAACACATCCAAGAAAGGTGAATCATTGTGTTTGCTGGCTGACAGCCATCTTCTGAAGGCACTGCCCTTGTTCACCGCCTCTGCTGTCCACATTAAGTTGCCCTTTTCCCCCAAGACTGCCCCTACCACAGCAGACTGGATTAATTTGTATGTGTGGTGGTGATCCATCCCAAGATCTCATGCATGCTAAGCACGTGTGCTACCACTGTACCACATCCCCTTTCCTGGGCTGAGCTTTTAAGAAGAGATGTGCTGAGTTGAACATGGTGGTGCATGCCTGTAATCCCAGTACTTGGAAGGCTGAGACCGGAGTTTTGCAGGTTCCGATGCCAGAGTCAGCAACTTAGGAAGACCTTGTTTCAAATTAAAAAATAAAATAGGGTTGGGGGTGTGGTTTGGAGGCAGAATGCCCCTGGGTTCAATTCCCATTCACACACACACACACACACACACACACACACACACACACACACACACTGTACTGGATCAATCAGATTTTTTTTTTTTTGGTGCGGTACTGAGGATTGAACCCAGAGGCATTCTACTTCTGAGCTACACCCCCAGCCCTATTTTTATTCTTTAGTTTGAAACAGGGTCTCACTAAGTTTCAGAGAGCCTCACTAAGTACCTGAGGCTGGCCGTGAACTCTGATCCTCCTGTCTCAGCCTCCCAAGTACTGGGATTACAAGCATGCGCCACCACACTCAGCTCAGATTTTTTTTCTTTAGATTTTGGAATTAAGACACCTGGATGCATGCCATTCAACTCTAGTGAGCAGAGCTACACAGCCATATTGAACCTACTTGGCTGGGCCATGTTCTAAAGGAATCTTATAAGGAATCAAGACAGGAGAGGATAGAGTGGGCCTGCAGGAACAAATAGGAGCTCTGGCTCCTGAATTGAACTAGCTAGTGTGGCTTTCCGTACCTCACAGCCAGAGGAGTGTTAGCTGGAACAGTTAAAATAAAGCATGAGGGAATAGGGCCAACATACTTTCCCGAGAGGCCACATAAAATTAGTCGTGTCTCTTGTCCATGCAAATTCATAAGACTTTCAGGCTGGAGAGACCCTAAAGGGCTCATATCTTTTGAGAAATTAGGACAAGCCAAGCCCTTTGCTTGAACTAACAGCCCCTTTGACAGAAAACAACAACAATTGCCACATTATCTTTTTTTTTGGTGGTGGTGGTATCGGAGTCTGAACCTAGGGGCATTCTATACCTCTAGCCCTTTTTAATTATTTTTTTGTTTTGTTTTGTTTTGTTTTTGAAAGAGCGTAAGTCACTCAGCTTAGCCTTGAACCTGTGATCCTCCTGTCTCTGTCTCTCAAGTACTGGGATTACAGGCGTTTGCCACCTTGCCTAGCAGTGAATATCTTTTTGGGGAAAACAAGGATTTGTTTAGATCAGCATTTCTCAAAGCAGCTCACTTACATAAAGGTCACCAGCTGCATGTCAAGTACAGAATCATGATCCAATGGCAAACCCACTGAATTCTACTCTCCTGGGAGGAGGGTCTCAGAATCTATTTTTAAACAAAGTTACCCATAATTTTCATGCACTTTAAAGTTTAAGGGCTGCTACTTAGAATCCTCTGCTAAGACTTTCAACACAGTGAATCATTGTGTTTTCTCACTGTGGTATTGTTTTTTAGTTGTGTGTTCCCATAGGGTTCTCTTGTAAAGTTTTAGGTCAAAAAAGATACACTGCCAGTCCAGTGCTCACCTATAATCCCAGTACTTGGGAAGCTCAGACAGGAGGATTGCAGGTTCCAGGCCAAAGTGGGATAATTTAGCATGACCCTGTTTCAAAATAAAAAATAAGCCGGGCATGGTGGTGCACACTTGTAATCCCAGCATTTGAGAGGCTGAGACTGGAGGATCTGGGTTCACAGCCAGCCTCAGCTACCTAGTGAGGCACTCTGCAACTTAGTGAGACCCTGTTTCAAAATAAAGAATAAAAAAAAAATAGGGCTAGGGGTATATCTCAGAGGTAAAATGCCCCTGAGTTCAATCCCCAGTACTGCAAAAATAAATAAATAAATAAATAAATAAATAAATAAATAAATAAATAAATAAATAAAAAAAATAGGAGTGGGGTGTAGCTCAGTAGTAGAATGCCCTAGATTCAATACCAAGTACTATTAAAAAAATACACTGCCACTTTTTTTAAGACCTGCATAATATTGACATATCTATTCAAATTTTGATGGAAATAGAGTTACCTAGCAACGAGTGAATGAATTCAGATGATACCATGATTAAAACAAAGTGTAACCAGGCATGGTGGTGCGCACTTGTAATCCTAGTACTTGGGAAGCTGAGACAGGAGGATTACAGGTTCATGGCCAGCCTCAGCAACTTATTGAGACTCTCAGCAACTTAGCGAGACCCTGTTTCCAAATAAAAAATAAAATAGATCTGGGGATATAACCTGGAGGTAGAAGGCCCCTGGGTTCCATCCCAAGTACCACACACACACACACACACACACACACACACACACACACACACACACACAGTATCAAAGTGAATTAATATTGGGAACTCAGTTTTTCCTCTGTATTTTTCTTTTTTTCTTATGCTCTAGTCATATATAATATGGTCCTATGCTGGCTACAGAAAGAGAGGAGTGAAAGAGGGCAGGCACTTTGTAAGTATCAAGAATATGGACTTGTTTTTACTGTTATTATCAATAACATTATTATTATTTTCACAGAGCAAGTACTAAGAGAAACAGAAAAGGACTTCACCCGAGCCCGACTTTGAAAGTGTGTTCAGCCTGAATTGCCCTTAACAGGGACATTTTTGTTCACCTTCTGAAAAAAATTGTGGGACCTCTTGGCTAGGGCTGAATTCTCAAGTTCATCTCACTCTAGTTAAAAGTTTGAAATGCCTTAGTTTGATGTCTTTTTGGCTGGTCTGTTTCATGGTATCATTTTAAAAAAAGACTTTTCCACAAAAGGTAGAAAAAGGAAAAATAATAACAGAGAGAAACGACTACAAAAAGTGCCCTTGGAAACCTATTCTTTAGATGATGCCGGCACTTAGAACTTTTTTATTCAAAGCTCTTCATTTGCTACAAATATTTTTTTCCCCACTGTTCCAAAGGTGGGAGAAGCTCTGAAGAGCAATAGTGCTGTGCTTTTGAAAACCTGCTGAGCCGGGCGTGGTGGTGCATGCTTGTAATCCCAGCATTTGGGAGGCTGAGACCAGAGGATCGGGGTTCGCGGCCAGCCTCAGCTACCTAGTGAGGCACTCCGCAACTTAGTGAGACCCTGTTTCAGAATAAAAAATAGGATTGGGGATATAGCTCGGAGGTAGAATGCCCCTGAGTTCAATCCCCAGTACCACAAAAAAAAAAAAAAAAAAGAAAGAAAGAAAACCTGCTGAACAACATCTCATCCCTGACAGCACTGAAGTTTTGAAGTTTTGCTACATCTGCCTGTGTATGACAAACTGCAAAACCTATGCATAAAAACACCTAGACTCTTCTGTGCTAATCCAAGGGGGGGGGGGACTCACTTCTGGAGCCACACGGCTGTCAAAATCAGTCATATTTACAATTTTTATAAATGAGTTTATTTTAATAAAAACAAGTTACTCTGTGAGCATGATCTCTAAACAGATTTATGTGGGCTGGCGCAATCTGCTATGTTAAACATCTATGCATATTGCTTAAGTCTGCAACCGGTTTTTTTCAAGTGGTGGCAAGAGTTGTGCTCCATACAAGGACACCAAATAATTGGCAGCACTTCAGCTAAGGACACTGTTCTCAGTGCTGTGCCATTGAAATTGTTTTCCTGGGCAGAATTGCCCTATGGCTACTGGGATGATTCTGGGCTGCTGGCATTGGGCAGTGAACAAGGCAAACAGCTTATGGAGAGAAGGAAGAGACTCTGAGCTCTACAAAGAAGGGAGGAGAAGGAGAGTGAGAAAAGGAATAAAGGAAGGGAGAAAGAAGTGAGGAAGTGAAGGAGGTGGAAGAGGAGGAGGAGAGAGAAATGTGAATGTTATCTTCATCAGCCTATATTCCTACCTAAAGAGTCTCTCTGTAAATACATAGCCTTCTCATTGTATTAGGTAATATAACTAATCTTTAAAGCATGGGGGAAGAGTTGCATAGGTTATATGCAAATACTACACTGTTTTAATTAACTTACCAATTAATTTATTAATTGGGGATTGAACCCAAGGGCATTCTACCTCTGAACTATACTCCCAGCCCTATCTTATTTATTTGTTGTGGTACTAGGGATTGAACCCAGGGGCATTCTACCTCTGAGCTACACCCCAGCCTTATTTTATTTTTGCATTTAAACAGGGTCTTGCTAGGTTGCTGAGAGTGTCACTGCTTGGCTAAAGCTGTTCTTGAACCTGTAATCCTCCTGTCTCAGCCTCCCAAGAACTGGGATTACAGGGCGTGTACCACCACACTCAGCTCTTATTTATTTATTAAAATGGAATCTCACTAAATTATAGAATGCCTCACTAAGTTGCTGAAGTTGTCCTCAAACTTGTGATCCTATGGTTTCAGCCTCTCAAATACTGAGATTCCAGGCGTGTGCCACCACGCCTGCACTACATTATTTTAGATAAGGGACTTGAGCATCCAGGATGTTAGTATCCTCAAAGGTCCTAGAACCAATCTCCTTTGTAGAAAGGAGATTGAAGGAAGATTATATGACCTTACTCAGCCTTACATCTCCCACAGTGCCTGACATATATGATGTTCAAAAAACTAGTGGTTCTCCCGGTGTGGTGGCACGCTTGTGATCCCAGCACTTGGGAGGCTGAGATAGGAGAATCTCAGGTTCAAGAACAGCCTTAGCAAGTAGTGAGACTCATCAACCTAGCAAGACCCTATTTCAAAACAAAAATAAAATAGGGGTGAGGTGTAGCTCAGAGGTAGAAGCCCCTGGGTTCAATTGCCAGTACCATAAAAACAAAATAAAACCAACCAAACGAAAACTAATGGTTAAATGCAGGGACAAAAGAATGGATTTCTGTACTTAAGCATTTTCTTTCCTGAGATAAATTGTAAGCATAGATTCTCAGCAAGCATAGTACTGTTTCTAGCAGGCGTATTGAAATTTTGTGGGGGCAGGGTTTTTTTTTTTTCTTTATAGTTCTCATATCAGGTGCCAAGAGTATTTGCATTGTGAAAAGCCTATTATTATTTTATTGATATTAGCATAGCATTTTCTATACACTACTTTCTCCTTTTTTGCCTTTATATGATTAGAACAGTACATTGGTTTCTTGGAATTATTTGTGTAAGTAGTTTACATTATGAATTTAATTCCAGGAGAATAAAGTGGTGTGAAAACTTTCTGCAAGTACTAGTTAAGCAGGCAGGGTTGAATACCTCCCCTTTAAAGATCATTAAGCTTCAGCATACACAAGTTTCTAAGATGAAACCACAAGAAGCGGGTGGGTTTCAACAATCAGGCTTTCACTTTAAGCAACTGCGTATTTGAGGATTAATGTGGCTCAGTGGAACACTGCTGTCAAAGCACAAAGGGTCCACGACGGGGATGGGGGTGGGGAATAAACATCAAGGCGCCAAAGAGCTCTCACTCATCCCGGGCTGTGAATGTGCGCCGAGTAGCCTGGGGGGTGAGTGCGTTTCTTTTCGCTTTGGTTTGTATTCTTCACTTTAACAATGATGTGGGGACTGAGGGAAGGGGAGGTGGGGAGAGGCGGGGACGCCGTCCGGTTTTCCCGAAAACCTGGGTCCTCAGTCGGCCTCGCAGGGGGCTGGTTCACATTGAATCAGTAGGATTTGCAGACCAGATTTTGAGCAGAGAGCCCTCCAGAAGAGCTTGAGACGGGAGAAGCAGGGCTTTCGAGGTGCAGAGGGAGCTGAGGGAGGCTCGGTCTCGCAGGGCGGTTCAAAGTGAGGTTGGACTGAACTTTGGTGGCAGCGGCTGGAGCCTGGGCTCCTAGTAGAATGGGGGCGTGAGGAGGTGGAGCTGCAGTTGACATGGGGCGCGGGGCTGTTGAGAGGGGCTGGGGCATGCGGCTGGCATCTAGACGAGCCCCAGGAAGGCGGGGCGTCTAGTGACAGTGGGCGGGGCTTTGTAGAAGGGGCGGGGCCTAACTAGCCCGGCCACCTGGGGATGGGACTTTCAACGACAAGGGGCGTTTCGGAGGAGGAGAGAATGCGCTCCTCACACAATCTGGAGGTGGCAGTAGGAGGGCGGAGCGCCCCGAAGGCTGGGTTGTCTTCTGGCCTGACCCAAGGGGAGACCAGGCTTCTGACGGCAGTGGGAGGAGCTAGCTTCGTTAAGGGGCGGGGCCGCCGCGAGCCTGGGAAGGCGGGGCGTCTCCTGACAGGGGGCGGGGCCTCTGTTGACAGAGGGGCGGGGCGCTGCCTCACTCCAGCGGCTCTCGGGTCAGGGGTTGCGGCCGGGGTCGGATCCCAGCGGAGCCGCAGGGTCGGGGCGTGGGGAGCCTGGCCGGGCGCGGGGACGGGGCGCGCGGAAGGAGGGCCCCGCCTCGGCCGGCTCTCTCACCTCCCCCTCCGCTCCAGACGGCCGCTGGGGCGCGCGCCTCTCCTCCGAGCACCCCAGCCCGGGGTCCCCGCACTCCGTGGGGCCGTCGAGCTCCGAGGCCCGTCTGCGGGCGCGCCGAGTGGTTCCGGGTTTAGGGTTCACAGGTCAGAGTTGACTCCCTGAAAAGTGCAGCCGGTTTGAAATGCAAGATGGCGGCGGCGGGGCGCTGAGAGGCGCGGCGGCCCCTGCAGGTAGCAGCGGGAGCCGGCTCCGACAAGCGGGCCCGACGCCCGGGGCTGCGGGTGGGAAGGGGGCGAAGAGCCGGCGGCCGGCAGGGCTGCCCTGGCTTCGGCGTGGGGCGGCGGGAGAGGGCGGCCCCGGCGCTGAGACCCCGGGGCTGAGCCCGCCCAGGACGGCGGGTGCCGGGGCGCCGGGGCTTGGGCGTCCGAGGGGGAGGGACCGGGCCTGCCCCGCGCCCGGGAGTCGCCGCACGGGGACAGACCCACAGCCCCTGGGCGCTGTCGGGCGGGTTTCAGCAGCATGGAAGGAGCTTGGGGGTGGGGGGCCCCTAGCCCTAAGTGAGGTCTGAGCAACTTGGGGTTGTTGAGGAGAGTGAGGACAGGGTCTTCCTGGGGTAGGACGCCGCCGGGGTGGGGGACCCTAGCAATGTCGCCGGTCCTAGGGGAGGTCCGGAGCACTGCCCTCCGGGGCGTTTGGCCACCTCGCAGGGACTCAGCCTCCCTGAAAGTAAGGAGAGATTCTCCTGCGGGAGCTGTGCGCATTAGTTTTGGGGTTGAAGCCCGGGGAAGCCTTGGGCTGGAGTCCGCGCTCCCATCTCCCGGCCAGGCCGCGCCCCCATTTGGGGGAAAGACTCAAGAGTTGCGTCTTTAAGAACTATGTGACTACTTCGAGAAAGCCCTGGAATTTAGGAGAGAAGTTAATTGAAGAGGATGGAAATGCTATCTATCCGTATCAGTAGAAAGACAAGTGTGTGTTGGTGATGGGGGTGAGGGGGCTGACCCAGAGGAATATCAAGCCTTGGGGCCTAAAGGGAAGATCTACTGATTCCTTAAGAGGGGTGAAGGATTAGGAAGAAGTGAAAGGAATGGAATCTAACGTCAGGAAAGTGGAACCCTAGCCTATGCCCTTTCCCTGTGTATTTACACCAAAGTTCGAAGTAAAGGGACTTGAAATTCTTTGTCTGCCCCCTCTTCTTCCCTCTATGGGCAACAGTAAGGAAAGAGGAAAACTCTAGAGAAGGAAAAGGAAACAATTCCGTTTAATATTCTTAATTTAGGTTAGTTAGCGATCAAGCTCCTTAGGAAGGCATCAGTGAGAGACCTGGGGCAGGGGAATTAGGAAACCGGGATGGGGGATGATAGAAAAGGAATGTAGGGAAGAGGTTGGGTACAGCAGGAATTACACCCAGCTCTCTCTCCTTAAAAAGAAAGAAAGAAAGCTAATCACTAAAAGAAAAAGGTAAGAAAGGCTGATAGAGAATTTGTGATGTGATTAGGTTGGGATTCCATGTAACTTGAAAGGTAAAAACAGTTCTCTTGGAGGTTAATATGATAGGAAATCACAAGATGGGGAAATATGCAGGGATTCAATTAGGAAAGACAAGTTTCCCCCCAGGAACAGTGACTGTGTTGGACTAGTGTGTGTGTGCATGTCCGTACATACATAAGTATACCTTTACATTTGTTGGTGTTGGTCATTATTTCTGTCATTTGTCTAAAAACTTTAACTTGTGTTATATGGTATTACATGAATTATCTTTGTTTCTGAAAAATTGGCCTGAAAAAGTCAATTGTTTTTAAACTGGTAGTGAAGATTAACAAGAGTTGGTTCTAACAGGGATATTGGCACTAGTATTTTCATAGATTATTTTAATTTTTAAAGTGGCAATTCAGACTCCTGATTTTAAGCAAAAGAAATGTGAGTGCTGCCAATGACAATAATGCCGCAACAGGACATAAAAGAGAAAGGGCTTTCATGAATATTTTTTCCAACCAGTTTTTCTCTCCTTCCTCTAATCATTTTAGGGTTACACAGACTAACTTTAGGTAAAGTAAAATGTATAATTTTGGGTCCTTTCAATATAAAAATGATACCATTAGTGATTTGTGTGTGTGTGTATGTGTGTGTGTGTGTGTGTGTGTGTGTGTGTGAAAGTACCTCTTCACATGCTTTATTTAACAGTCAGGATTAAAATAAGAAAAAAATTAAAGTAAGGCTTGGATAACTGATGATAACTATTATCCATACAGAATTCTTGAACCATTCTTGTGTTTTCAAAAGAGCTTTAACATATTCAGTGGAAATGTTTTTAAAATATAGTTCAAATATAAACTAGCTCAGAGCTTCACATTTGGAGCATTAGTATACATGTGTGCTGTTCTTTGGTTTCTCCAAAGTGCATGTCGCTCTAGTTTTATATTCAATTCTGAACAGATTAGGCTGGGTGAACCAGAGAGGCATTGATGCCAGATGGTTTGAAAATATGCTAAAGCCAAAAACATAAATGTGCCTGTGTGGTAGATGCTCATTAGTAGATTTATTTCCCTTATAGCTGAACTTATTATTTCACTGAATTTGGAGGGTGAAATGATGTAGCGGTGATTTAATGATACTGTTTATTCAGTAAATGTGAATAAATTTTTTCAATCTTTTTTTTTTTTGAGGTACTAGGAATTGAACCCAGGGGTATTCTATTTCTGAACCCCAGGCCTGTTTTTGATTCTTTATTTTGCAACAGGGTCACACTAAGTTGCAGAGGGCCTCACTAAGTAGCTGAGGCTGGCTGCGAACCTGGATCCTCCTGTCTCAGCCTCCCAAGTATTGGGATTACAAGTGTGGGCCACCACTCCCGGCTCTTCAATCATTTTATTATTGAAATTAACAGCATATATGTGGTGGTTCATTTTGAATATTTTTTCCCCTTGTATTACATTTTATATTAAAATGAAAAGGTGATTTTATAATGCATTATGTATTTTCTTATGTTGAGCACAAAATGTGATATTTAAGACTTAGTTTGCTGTAAATTATGGCTTAATATTCAAATGAAAGTGCTCTTAAAATAATTAAATTGATAAAAATGTAATTGAGGAAATAACATAATTTATGTTGCAGCATTGTGGATTTGGGCTTTAAAGACTCTACTTTTATTATCATTTTTTTTTCTTTTTTGCTGTACCCGGGATAGAACCCAGGGGCATTCTACCTCCGAGCTCTACCCCCAGCCCTATTTTTATTCTTTATTTTGAAATAGAGTCTCACTAAGTTGTAGACGGCCTCACAAAGTAACTGAGGCTGACCTTGAACCTGTGATCCTCCTGTCTCAGTCTCCCAAGTACTGGAATTACAGCTGTGTGCCACCAAGCTGGACTTAAGATTCTATTTATTTGAATTTTAGCAATGTTGAAAATTCAGTACGTAAGCCAGTTTTTAATCTAATACCATAGTTAATACAGTTATTCAGGAGCTGTTTGGAATGATCTATTCTCCTGTTTATGATATAGTATTACACCTTTTAAAAACCATCATAACTTTATTTTCATTATGGTAAGCATATTTACTTTGTGTGTATGTGTGTATGTGGTACTAGGGGTTGAACCCAGGGACATTCTACCTCTGAGCTACACCCGTAGCCCTTTATTTTATTTGAAACAGGGTCTCACTAGGTTGCCGAGAGTCTGAATACATTGGCTGAGACTCCTCAAATCTGCCATCTTCCTGTCTCAGCCTCCCAGGTTCTGGGATTATAGGTATGTGCCACCGTGCCCAGTTGCATATTAACTTTTTTTTGTCTTTGTGGTACTAGGGATTGAACCCAGAGGCATTTTACCTCAGCTACACCCCCAGTCCTATTTTTTATTTTTTATTCATTTTGAAACAGGCTCTCACTAAGTTGCAGAAAGTCTATGTTGCTTAGACTGGCTTTGAACCTACAATCCTTCTGTGTCAGACTCCCAAGTATTGGGATCACAGGTGTGCACAATCATGCCTGGCTTGCACATTTAGTGTGTGTGTGTGTGTGTGTGTGTGTGTGTGTGTGTTAGTTACTGGAGATTGAACCCAGGGACACTCTACCTCTGATCTACACCCCCAGCCCTATTTTATTCTTATTTTGAAACAAGGTCTCACTAGGTTGATGAGTCTCACTATTTGTTGAGGCTGTCCTTGAACCTGTGATTCTCCTGTCTCAGCCTCCCAAGTACTGGGACTACAGGCATGGACTACCACGCCCAACTGCATATTTACTTTTAAGGCTAAAATTTTTAGCCAAAATCACTTAATAATCTTATTTAATTTCAAAAGCAATTTGAATTATAATTATTTTTTAAAACTCATACCTCACCAGGCGTGGTGGCGCACGCTTGTAATCCCAGCATTTGGGAGGCTGAGACCGGAGGATCTGGGTTCGCGGCCAGCCTCAGCTACCTAGTGAGGCCCTCCGCAACTTAGTGAGACCCTGTTTCAAAATAAAAAATAAAAAATAGGGTTGGGAGTATAGCTTGGAGGTAGAATGCCCCTGAGTTCAATCGCCAGTACTGCAAAAAAAAAACAAAAACAAAAACAAAAAAACACCTCATACCACTTGTTGAATAACAACCAATATTTTACTTATCCTTGTTGCTCTGATATATCTAGTCATGAGTAACCAGATTTGGATGACTGAAATTGGTGATTTAGATTACTAGACAGGAGATAAGAATTTATATTTTGGAGATCTGTGTTTTATATAATTTAATTAATTAATTAATTTTGTGGAACTGGGGGATTTAACCCAGGGGCATTCTACCCGAGTTTTACCCCCAGTGCTATTTTTTATTCTTTATTTTGAAACACAGTCTCACTAAGTTGCAGAGGGCCTCACTAAGTAGCTGAGGCTGGCTGCAAACCTGCAATTCTCCTGTCTCAGCTTCCCAAATACTGGGATTACAAATGTGCACCACCACACCCAGCTTCCTACAATTTATTTTAAAAGTAAATATTAATGTGTAAATTTTAAAAGGTTTTGGTCTTAAAAATATTTAATTGTGGCATTTTATATGATAAATATTCCATAATGCATTTAAGAGTCATAAAGATACACACATGAAAGATATATAATAGTTGTATATATCTTTGGCCTAAACAAATATTATGATAAACTTTGGAAAAGTATATACAAGTATATACAAGTGATATACTTTGGAAAAGTATATACAAGTATTTAAGGTAGTCAATTGAATGAATACTTTTTTTTTGGTACTGGGATTGAACCCAGAGGCATTCTACTGCCAAGTTACTCCCCAAGCCCTATTTTATTTATTTTGAAAAGGTTTTGCTAAATTACTGAGGCTGGCATTGAACCTGTGATCCTCCTGTCTCAGTTTCCCAAGTACTGGGATTATAGGCGTGTACCACCACATTTGGCTAAATAAGTAATTTTCAATGCAGGATTTTAATGAAATTTTTAGATTCTTAAAAATCTTATTATCAGAGTTGTTTAACAAAATTAAAATGTTAAATTGGTAGCCAAGCTGGGCATGGTGGCACATGCTTGTAATCCCAGTACTTGGTGAGGCCCTCAGCAATTTAGTGAGATCCTGTTTCAAAATAAAGAATAAAAAATAGAGCTGGGCATGGTGGCGCATGCTTGTAATCCCAGCATTTGGGAGGCTGAGACCGGAGGGTCTGGCTTGGCGACCAGCCTCAGCTACCTAGTGAGGCACTCTGCAACTTAGTGAGACCCTGTTTCAAAATAAACAATAAAAAATAGGGCTGGGGGTATAGCTCAGAGGCAGAATGCCCTTGGGTTCAATCCCCAGTACTGAAAAAAAAAAATTGGTAGCCATATTCATATTTTACCATTTTAAATTAAATAACAAGCTGGGCATGGTGGTGCACGCTTGTAATTCCAGCATTTGGAAAGCTGAGACCGGAGGATCTGGGTTTGTGGCCAGCCTCAACTACCTAGTGAGGCACTCCACAACTTAGACCCGTTTCCAAATAAAGAATAAAAAATAGGGCTGGGGACATAGCCCAGAGGTAGAATGCCCCTGGATTCAATCCCTAGTACCTCAAAAAAAAAGTTAAATAACAACTAGCACCAGGTGTGGTGGCAGCGCCTGTAATCCCAGTTATTGAGAGGCTGAGACAGATGGATCTCAGGTTTGAGGGTAGCCTCAGCAATTTAGCAAAGCCCTCAGCAACTTACTGAGACCCTGTTTCAAAATAAAAAATAAAATAGGACTGGGGGTGTAGCTCAGAGGTAGAATGCCCCTGCATTCAATCTCTAGCACCACACACATATAAAAAATCAAACAACAACTGTTATTACATTTTAGTGATTTCATTTTTCTCCTTCCTAAAGGTCTTTCCCATTTTTGGTTGCTGTGAGAAATGAAAGAAGATGAGAGGTTTTTATATTTCTGTATGTGTGGGGGGTGGGGGAGTGCTGGAGGTTGAACCCAGGGGCATTCTACCTCTGAACTACACCTACAGCCCTATTTTTTATTTTTGTTTTTGAAACAGTCTCACTAAGTTGCTGAGTCTCACTGTGTTGCTGAGGCTGTCCTTGAACCTGCCATTCTCCTGCTTCAGCCTCCTAAGAACTGGGATTACAGGAATGTACTACCATACCTGCCAGAGGTTTTGGTATTTGTAAGAACTTCATTCATAATTGTTTTTCTTCTATCCCAAATCTGTTTCCTTTTACAGCCTGATATTGTCAAAAAGAAATTTGTTAAAACTTCATAGGCATGGACTATATTTTGTGAATGTGAGAGTTGATAGACTATTTTCCTCATTCCTATAAGATTATTCATATTAGAGATTTGTTACCTTTGAGAAATAACTCTTAAAATGTGTCCTACAGGACTGATTTTGGAGCTAAGGTCAAAGAATGTGAGCATGTGTGCATGGGTTTTTGTGTAGGAGAATTAAATTATAATTGATTAATGTCTACTTGTCAAAGCCAACTTGTTATAGTATTTTTTTAGTATGCTCAGAGGTATGAAATTGAAAATAAAATTTATTGGTTGATTGTTACCCAGATTTTTAAAATATTTAATTAATTTATTTATTTTTGTGGTGTTGGGGATTGAACCCAGGGGCATTCTACCTTTGAGCTATATCCTAGTCCTATTTTTTTTTTGTACTTGAGATTAAATCCAGGAGCATTCGTTCTACCTCCAAGTTACACCTCCAGCCTTATTTTTTATTTTGAAACAGGGTCTAAATTGCTGAGATTGGCCTCAAGCCTGTGATCCTCCTGTCTCAGCCTCCCAAGTACTGGGATTACAGGTGCATACCACCAAACCTGGCTTAAAAGTATTTTATAATTTGTCAACATTTAGCAAATTTTAAACAGACTTCGTTTGTTATATAACTTGAAGTTAATATCTTAAATAAAATCAGAAGAATCTAGCCGGCGTGGTGGCACACGCTTGTAATCCCAGCATTCAGGAGGCTGAGACTGGAGGATCCGGGTTCGCGGCCAGCCTCAGCTACCTAGTGAGGCACTCCACAACTTAGTGAGACCCTGTTTCAAAATAAAGAATAAAAAATAGGGCTGGGGGTATAGCTTGGTGGTAGAACGCCCCTGAGTTCAACCCCTAGTACCGCAAAAAAAAAAAAAAAAAATCAGAAGAATCTAATCATTAAGTTCTTACTAAGTATCAAGAAATATTCTAAAAACATTACATGTGTTACTTCTTTTGATTCATAAAACAGCCCTATTAACTAAGTACTGTTATTTGCTCATTTTATAAATGAGAGGACTGAAAGGCACAGATAGGCTAAGTCACTTGTCTAGAGCCGCACAGCTAGTAAGTGACAGTCCTAGTATTTAAACTAAACCCAGTCTGTTCCAGAATCCAGGCCCTTGGGTCTCTTTTTTTTTTTTTTTTTTTTTTTTTTTTTTTTTTTTTTTTTTTTTTGGCGGTACTGGGGATTGAATTCAGAGGCATTCTACCTCCGAGCTACACTCCCAGCCCTATTTTTTATTCTTTATTTTGAAACTGGGTCTCCCTAAGTTGCAGAGTGCCTCACTAGGTAGCTGATGCTGGCCGCGAACCCGGATCCTCCCATCTCAGCCTCCTGAATGCTGGGATTACAAGCGTGCGCCACCACGCCCAGCTTGGGTCTCTATTTATAATCCATCTACTGCCAGAACAACCTCTTTTGTGTTAATATATAATACACGTGGTTGCGATGAGCTCTTTAATTTTTTAAATCCACTCATCCTAAATTTTAAAATATACTTTGAATCAGAGGGGAATGTTCCAAAGTAATCTCCTGTCAGGAACTGAAATAGTATCAGAGAAATATGATTTTAATTCAGAGTATCAGAGAGCTCATTTGTGGCTCTTCTAGTTGCCATATGCTTTTACATGTCTTCATAGCTCAAGACTCTTCATTTTGTAAAACACTTTGCATTCACTGTATGATTTCAGGATGGATTGAAATAGGTTACCAATTTCCTATAATATTAATAATTCACTTTGGAAAATAACCTCTCCTCTTTGGCAGCTGTTTCCTGCCTTCTTTTCTAGTCCACATCCTGTAAATGGATGACTGAGGAGTGGCTGAATAAGGAGATACCAGGAAATGAAATTGTAGATCTCAGGCTACAGAGATAACCAGGTGCTCCACTGGGCCTAGCAGGAAAATGCTCTTTTGCTTTTCATGAAAATAGTGTAATTTTTTTTTTTTTCAGAACTGGAGATTGAACCTAGGGGCATTTTATCTCTGAGCTATACCCCCAGCCCTATTTCTTATTTTTTATTTTGAAACAGGGTCTCACTAAGTTTTAGAAGGCCTCACCAAGTAGCTGAGGCTGGCTGAAAACCTGTGATCCTGTCTCAGCCTCCCAAGTACTGGGATTACAAGCATGCGCCACCACACCTGGCCTTCAGTTTAAGCTTTACTCAATTTAGAAGTATTTTACTGGAGGATGTTTTGATGTATTTATATTTCTTGATTTAACAGGGCTCTCATAAACTTGAATATAATATTAGCAGGGATCAAAAGATATTTTAGGAAAATTATCTTTTCTACTATTTATCCACTGTGGTTTACAGAGTATCTGAGCTTCAAGAATAACAACAAGCGGGGCGTGGTGGCGCACGCTTGTAATCCCAGGATTCGGGAGGCTGAGACAGGAGGATTGCACGTCCGAGGCCAGCAGCATGCAGAAATTTAGCAAGACCTCATTTCAAAATAAAAAGTAAGTCGGGCGTGGTGGCACATGCTTATAATCCCGGTACTTGGGAGACTGAGACAGGAGGATTGCAGGTTCAGAATAGCCTTAGCAACTTAGCAAGACTGTCAACAACCTAGCAAGACCCTATTTCAAAATAAAAAATAAATTAGAACTGGGGGTGTAGCTCAGAGGTAGAATGCCCCTTGGTTCAATCCCCAGTACCACACATACACATCCCAATTTTCAAGTTAGAGACTGCATGTATTCACATTTTAAAATCTTATTGAAATAGCTATTTAGTTCTGCATAAGTAAAATTCTTGAATGTGTACTTTTGTTTTCTTCAGAACTGGAGATTGAACCCAGGGATATTCTACCTCTGAGCTATACCCCCAGTCCTATTTTTTTTTCCCCTTTATTTTGAAACAGGGTCTCAGTAAGTAGCTGCAGCTGGGCCTGGAACCTGTGATCTTCCTGTCTCAGCCTCCCACGTACTGGTATTACAAGCATGCACCGCCACACCCAGCTGAATGTGTATTTTTTTTTTTGGCGGTACTGGGGATTGAACTCAGGGGCATTCTCCCTCTGAGCTATACCCCCAGCCCTATTTTTTATTCTTTATTTTGAAACCGGGTTTCACTAAGTTGCGGAGTGCCTCACTAGGTAGCTGAGGCTGGCTGAGAACCGGGATCCTCCAGTCTCAGCCTCCCAAATGCTGGGATTATAAGTGTGCACCACCACGCCCAGCTCAGAATGTGTACTTTTGTGTTTCCTAGCATTATTGGGTGGGACCATTTAGATGGTTTTAAATTTTTTTTATGAGGAAATAAAAAGTTTTTTTTCAAATTATTTTATTTATTTATTTATTTTTTCTTTTTTTTTTTGTGGCACTGGGGATCGAACTCAGGGGCATTCTACCTCTGAGCTACACCCCCAGCCCTATTTTTTATTCTTTATTTTGAAACGGTCTCACTAAGTTGCGGAGTGCCTCACTAGGTAGCTGAGGCTGGCCACGAACCCAGATCCTTCGGTCTCAGCTTTCCAAATGCTGGGATTACAAGCGTGCACCACCATGCCCGGCTCAAATTACCTTTATTTTTAAAAAGCTAAGGCATAAACTATAAAATTTCCTAAAGCTAAATCATATCTAGAATAATAAAATGATAATACTTTTTTTTTAATAGGAGAAGATGGACAGTTACTTTGGACCTGCTGGTAATGATGGCCTGAGCTAAATACCTGATTTGAAGGAAGACCCTTCACTTTCAAAGAGCAGGATGCTGAGGAAGCTATGGCAAGTATGTGTGTCATTGTTTGGGGATGGTAAAACTCAGATATAAATGCACTCATTTTAAATTCCATGGTGCTATAGTTAGCTAATTTTTTAAAAGCTTCCTTTGCTGGGTGTGGTGGCACACACCTGTCTAGTACTTGGGAAGGTGAGACAGGAGTATCTCAGGTTTCAGGCCAGCCTCAGCAATTTAGCAAGACCATGTTTCAAAATAAAAAATAAAACAGGGCTGGAAGTGTAGCTCATAGGTAGAATGTCTCTAGGTTCAATCCCCAGTAAAACACACACACACACACACACACACACACACACACGCACAATCACCCAGTTCCTACCTGTCTTTGGCTACAGTTTTTTAGACCCTTTAGCTTTCTTCATATTTGTATTCATATTTGTTTGTTCATATTTTTCATGCTTGTTTCATTCCTATCTCTGTATTCACTTTTTTTTTTTTTTTTTTTTTTATGGATTGAACCCAGGAGCATTCTACCTCCAAGCTATACTCCCAGCCCTTTTTAATTTTTGTTTTGGAACAAGGAAGGTCTCAGTAGGTTGTTGAGAGTCTCTCTGCATTGCTGAGGTTGGCCTCAAATCTGTGATCCTCTGTCTCAGCTTCCTAAACACTGGGATTATATGTGTGGATCACCATACCTGACGTGTGTGTGTGTGTGTGTGTGTGTGTGTGTGTGTGTGTGTGTGTGTGTTACTGGGGATTTAATGCAGGGCATTCTACTTCTGAGCCACAGCCCTAGCCCTATTTTATATTTTATTTTGAAACAGGCTATTTATTTATTTATTTATTTATTTATTTATTTATTGTGGTTTGAACCCAGGGACATTCTACCTCCAAGCTATACCCCCAGCCCTATTTAATATTTGATTTTTTTTTACTTCAGACCATGTTGGGCAATTTTCTTGATATTATCTCTTAGGTTCTGTTTCTAGGTACCAGTAATCTTTTAAAACATTTGGTATGGGTACAAATTTGTGTTGTAAAATTCCCAATTTAATTTTATAAAGAAATTGACCAAGATGGGTGCTTTGGTGCATATCTGTAATCCCAGTACTTAGGAGGTTGAGACAGGAGGATTGCAGGCTTAAGGCCAGCCTCAGCAACTTACTGAGACCCTGTTTCAAAGAACAACAACAGAAAAGGATATATCAGTATAGCTCAGCGGTAGAATGCTCCTGGGTTTAATTGCCAGTACTCCCCCCACAAAAAAATTAATAAAGAATTTGACCATTATTTCTAAATGTTTACATTTTAAATGTAAAATGCCTTAAGTGTATAAAGGCCATCTTAATTTTTTGTCTTTCTCTTTTTTTAAACATGGTGGATGTCCTTTGTTTTAATTTAACCCCATTATTCTTTGTTCTCATTATTATTTCAGGCATGTGATTTTATAGTTTGGTAACTTTTAGTTTCAAAACAAACATGTGAAAATAAGTATTTTCAACTGGCTAAACAGAATTTTGACTCAGAGGAGAAGAAAAACTAAACAGAATACAGAGTCCCAGGAATTCTCAGGAATATTATATGAGTGCAGATTTCTAAGAATTGTTAGTTTGTATTTCTGCTCTGTAAGAACAATTTTGTTTAGTTGATGCTAGGTCAAAACTAACATGAACCTTAATAACTATAGTATCTTCAAAATATTATTTGATCCAGAATTGGTATAAAAAAGTTTATTTTTATTCACATAAAATATTACCCAAATAACATGCTTTGTGTCTAACTAGGCCAACATGTTGTTATCTGTTAATCATTTAATTTGAAGTACAAGTCAGCCAAAAATAAATAAATAAATAAATAAAGACTTGCAAATGCAGTGCAGTTATATCTCTGCTTTATTATAATTTTTAAAAAACTTTTAGTGGTAAGTATATAATTTGAAACAATCCACTAACTTTTTATAGTATATTACATTGAGAACTTACTTTTTCATCTTTTAAAAAAATGTAATTGAAACTAGGCATGGTGGCACACATTTGTAATCCCAGTACTTGGAAGGCTGAAACGGGAGGATTGCAGGTTCCCAGCCAGCCTCAGCTACTTAGTAAGGCTCTTCACAACTTAGTGAGACCCTGTTTCAAAATAAAAAATCAGGCTGGGGTGTAGCTTGGAGGTAGAATGCCCCTGGGTTCAATCCCCAGTACCGCAAAAAAAAAAAAAAAAAAAAAAAGTAATTGAACATCCTTTAAGTATACTTTTCTCATGAAACAAAGTCATGTTTCTAAGTACAAATTTTTATTTGCTATCTTCATAAGAACTATGCCCTTTTTTCCTAGATTTTACTGCAGGCATAATTCTTTGAATGTTATCTCCCTTGTCCACAAATGCTATCTTTCTTAGTCCACAAATTTAGATATACACTATTCATGCATAAAACTGATTTATTACAAGCAAATTTTAAATGTTAGCAAATGTTTGTTGAATGTTCATCAAATATTTCAATAAATAGAATGCTTTAGATTAGAGAATATTTTAATATTCTAATGATTAAGGTAATTTTTTTAATCAGTAAGTACTTTCTTTAGTGTGTGCATGCATGCGTGCATGTGTATGTGTTAGTGAGAATTGAACCCAGGGGCATTCTGCCTCTAAACTACACCCCCAGCCATATTTTTATTTATTTATTTATTTTTTTGTGGTACTGGGGATTGAACTCAGGGGCATTCTACCTCTGAGCTACACCCCGTCCTATGATTTTTTAGCCTTTATTTTGAAACAGGGTCTCACTAAGTTGCAGAGGGCCTCACTAAGTAGCTGAGGCTGGCCACGAACCTGGATCCTCCTGTCTCAGACTCCCAAGTACTGGGATTACAAGCGAGTCCCACCACATCTGGCTTTTTATTTTTATTTTGAAACAGAGTCTCACTAGGTTTCTGAGACTAGCTTTGAACCTGTAATCCTCCTATCTCAGCTTCCTAAGTACTAGGATTACAGGCATGTACCACCATGCCTGGCTATATTCACTTTATTGCTTGATTTTTTCAAGACCATTTTTTGGGCAATTTTCTTGAGCTTCATCTCTTAGGTTATGATTCTAGGTGCCAGGAGGATTTTATCCTTGAAAATAATCTATTCTAAACCAGGTGAGGTAGCGCATGCCTGTAATTATAGTACTTGGAAGGCTGAGTTAGGAGGATTGACGGTTCAAGGCCAGTGTTTGGCAACATAGTGAGACTCTGTTTCAAAATTTAAAAAAGAAAGACTGGGGGCATAACTCAGAGGTAAAATACTTCTAGGTTTAATCCCCAGTACCACCAAAATAATAATAATGATAATTCACTGTAAAGCAAGCACAGTTCTTTGTTTTAGTTTTTTAATTAATTAATTTATTTATTTTGCAGTGCTGGTGATTGAACCTAGGGCCTCATGCATGGCAGGCAAGCATTCTACCACTGAGCTATATTCCCCATAATTGTTTTAATAGTCTCTCTGTAAATGAGTGTTAAAGGAAGAAGGATCCATATTATAATAGAGGATATGTGTGTGTGTGTATGTGTGTGTGTGTGTGTATTTTTTAAAGGTTTTTTTTTTTCAGCAAACATTGGGGCTCTACTGTGTACTTTGTTAGGCCCTAGGGATATAGAAAAAGTCAAACAGACATTCTTTCTGACCATAAAAGAAGAATTTGTGTAAGACCTGCCAACATTTTTTATACTGCGATGAATACATTTTGCTTTCATTTCCTTTCTTTTCTGTGGAGAAACTTTGTTGTAATTATGTGGACAGTTTCAGAATCATGACCTGGTTGAGGAGCAATGCCAGGAGAAAAGCCAGGACATGGATGGGTCCTGAGAAATTATCTGGGCCAGATCTACACCCCAGAGAAACTGGGTGATTCTGAGGCCTTACCTCTCTGAAGAGCCAGCCGGACCTCTCTGAAGGTGGGGCAGTAGCTCCAAAAAATGTTTGGAATATACCTGGATGCTGTACCTGCCGAAGGATTCCTGTTCCCCTGGAAAAATGTTACATGCTTTTTTGCCTTAAAAATAGAAAGGAGCTGGGCGTGGTGGCGCACACTTGTAATCCCAGCATTTGGGAGGTCGAGACCAGAGGATCCCGGTTCTCAGCCAGCCTCAGCTACCTAGTGAGGCACTCCGCAACTTAGTGAGACCCTGTTTCAAAGTAAAGAATAAAAAATAGGGCTGGGGGTGTAGCTCGGAGGTAGAATGCCCCTGAGTTCAATCCCCAGTACCGCAAAAAAAAAGAAAGGAAACTGTTTCTAGCTTGAGGCAAATGACCACAGGAATATTTCAGTCTATTTGTAATTTAAAGGCCTTGAGACTATTGTTTGTTATATTTTATACTAAAGCAGTGTTATAAAAATATTAAAGAAAATGTGTAAATATCACACATGGGCGTGGTAGCGCACACTTGTAATCCCAGTACTTGAGAGGCTGAGACCAGAGGATCTGGGTTCATGGCCAACCTCAGCTACTTAGTGAGGCCCTCCACAACTTAGTGAGACCCTGTTTCAAAATAAAGAATATAAAATAGGGCTGGGGGTGTAGGTCAGAGGTAGAATGCTGTGGGTTCAATCCCCAGTACCCCCCCCAAAAAAAGAAAAAAATAGGGCTGGGGGGTGTAGCTCGGAGGTAGAATGCTCCTAGGTTCAATCTGCCATACTGTAAAAAAAATCATCCAGAGCCAGGTGTGGTGGCGCACGCTTGTAATCCCAGCATTCGGGAGGCTGAGACCAGAGGATCCGGGTTTGCAGCCAGCCTCAGCTACCTAGTGAGGCACTCCGCAACTTAGTGAGACTCGGTTTCAAAATAAAGAATAAAAAATAGGGCTGGGGGTATAGCTCGAAGGTAGAATGCCCCTGAGTTCAATCCCCAGTTCCGCAAAAAAAAAAAAAAAAAAAAAAAAAAAATCATCCATAAACTCATGTAAAAGGTCAGGTGTCTTGATGCATATCCGTAATCCAAATATTTGGGAGGCTAAGACAGGAGAATTGGAGGATTGCAGGTTTGAGACCACCCTCAGCAACTTAACAAGACCTTCAGCAATTTTGTGAGATCCTGTTTCAAAATTAAAAGATAAAAATGAATAAAAAATGCAGGGGGTGTAGGTCGGAGGTAGAATTCCTCTAGACTCAATCCCCAGTTCCTAAATAAATAAATAAATAACATTTTAATTATATATATATTAATCTAATCTTTGTCCACATGAACACCTATTTCCTCCCAATTACTATAATTAATATTCAGATTTTGTTCTGATTTCTAAAAAAAAGTAACAATTTGGGTAAATATTTTTCATATCCCTTAATTATTCTTTTGGTCATTTTTTGGGGGTGTTACTGGGGATTGAACTCAGGGGCATTCTACCTCGGAGCTACACCCCAGAGCTTTTATTTTTTTATCTTGAAACAGGTCTCACTAAATTGTTGAGGCTGGATTCAAACCCCCAATCTTCCTGTCTCAGCCTACCAAATACTGACTGGGCTTATGGGTGTGTGCCACCATACCTGGCTTGCTCATTTTTAATGGGAGTATAATAATTGATTTGATCATTTAGTTTTTAATGTACTTCACAGAAAGATTAACTGAAAATAGTTTTTAAAAGCTGGGCATGGTGGCACACGCTTGTAATCCCAGCATTTGGGAGGCTGAGATCGGATGATCCAGGTTCACAGCCAGCCTCAGCTACCTAGTGAGGCACTCCGCAACTTAGTGAGACCCTGTTTCAAAATAAAGAATAAAAAATAGGGCTGGGGGTATAGCTCGGAAGTAGAATGCCCCTGAGTTCAATCCCCAGTGCTGAAAAAAAAATTAAAAAAAAATAATTATATTTCTACTGCTGGATACTTTTATTTATTTATTTTTATTAATTGGTACATTATAATCATACATCTTTGTTAGGTACAAGCTGATAAAGGCATATATGCACACATTTATCATTTAACCCCTTCCCCCATTCCCACCCCTCTCTCTCACCCTCCCTCCTTCTCAAGTTCAGTTTAGTGATTGACTTTAATATATTTGTGAAAGTACCTCATGTGCATTAGGGTGCCCCCCCATCCATCCCCTTCAGTTAAGTCAACTTCTTTGCTCATCTAGAGTTTCTCCTTTTTCATCTGGAGTCCCTCTTATGCCCCATCTTCTCCCTAGCATCCGCATATCAGGGAGAACATATGCTTTTTTACTCTTTGTGATTGACTAATCTCACTTAACATAATGTTTTCCAGTTGATCTATTTCCCTGCAAATAACATGATTTTGTTCTTCTTTATGGCTGAGTAAAATTCCATTGTGTACATATCCCATAGTTTTGTAATCCATTCATCTGTCGATGGACATCTTGGCTGTTTCCATAGTTTGGCAATTGTTAATTGTGCAGCTATAAACATAGATACACATGCGTTTGTCTGATAGTTTGGTTTCCATTCATTTGGGTAGATACCCAGAAGTGGTATTGCTGTATCATATGGTAGGTTCACTCCCATTCGTCTGAGGATCCTCCATACTGTTTTCCAAAGTGATTGCACTAATTTGCAATCCCTCCAACAGTGTATTAGGGTTCCCACTTCTCCACACCCTCGCCAGCAGTTGTTGTTGTTTGTGTTCTTGATGGTTACCATTCTGATTGGAGTTAGGTAATTTTGATTTGCATCTCTCTGATTGCTAATGATGTAGAAAATTTCCTCATACATTCATTGGCCATTTGTATTTCTTGTTTTGTGAAGTGTCTATTTAGATCCTTTGCCCACTTTTTGATTGAGTTATTTGTTTTCTTAGCTGTGACTTTCTTGAGTTCTCTGTATATCTAGTTATTAGTCCTCTATCAGAAGAGTAGCTGGCAAAGATTTTCTCCCACTCTGTGGGCTCTCTGTTGAGGTTCTTGAAAGTTTCCTTTGCTGCACAGAAGCTCTTCAGTTTAAAGCAATCCCATGTATTCATCTTCCTTTGAGTTGCTTGTGCTTTTGGGGTCTTGTTGAGAAAGTTTTTACCTGTGTCTGTGTGTTGAAGTGTTGCTGGATACTTTTAGGTCATACTTTTCATTGTGTTTTAATTGCAAAGCCACCTAACTACAGTTGTGCAACCGACCTCTAACCCTTTTCACAGGTACATAGTGCGAGGTCCCCCAGATTGACTTTGAACCCTGTTTTTAGTTGACCGTCAAATAGAGGATGAGATACCTGTCAGCTAACAGTGATTTCTGTGTGGCACTTTTCCTATCTTGGCCCCACTGCACTTTAATGACAAAGGGAGATTAATTGGATACAGGAAAAAAAAAACAGAAGTTTTTATTCTGTATTTGTGTGTGTGTGTGTGTGTGTGTGTGTGTGTGTGTGTGTGGTACGAGGGATTGAACCCAGGGACATTCTAGCTCCAAGCTACACCACCAACCTTATTTTTAATTTTTATTTTGAAACAGGGTCCAACTAGACTGATAAGAGCTTCACTTCTTGCTGAGGCTGCCCTCGAACCTATGATCCTCCTGTCTCAACCTCTTAAGTACTGCGATTACAGATGCGCACCGGCTTCTTATTCTGTATTTTTTACTCCTGTTTTTTCACTCAAGTTGTGTTTCTTGTTACCTGGTTAAGTTGCTTTACAGAGAGAGGGGGGGGGGAGAATATAATTATTAAATAAATGGCATTTTTTATTCTCCCAAAAGAATTTTTCAGGGACTGGGTAGCATCAGTTAGTCACTTGCTGCATAGCAGCATGGGTGAAGGAAGCTTTCACACTTGTTTGGCCTCTGAGGTAGATACCAGTATTCCTATTTAACCCAGAAGCCTTATCTGCTGATTTTCTAGAAGCTTCCTGTAGTGCACTCTTACAGTTCCTGCTACTTCTCTTGTTGTGTTGATCATAGTTATTCTAAGCAATTATTGACTGCCTGTTTTCCTTGCTCCACTGCTAGTGCCTGACAGAACAGAAACAGCCTGTCTTGGTCACACTCTATTCCTAGTCCCTAGAGCTTGGCACATGGTTGACACTCAAGTTGTTGTTTAATGAATTTGTTGAAGAATCTTGGTTTTGTAGGTGAGAAAAATCAAGTTGAAACTGAGTAGCTTTTCCAGATACCTAACTACAAAGTGACAGAAAGGACTCCCAAACCTGTGGTTTCACCCTATACCACAATGCCTCCATGAATTAACTACTTCCCTAAAATGGGCCAGTGGTACAGAAGTCCTTATCTCCTCCCAAATTGTGAGTTTATAGTAAGAATCCTGAAGGTACCTCTTTTTGCTCTTTGGTTTATTTTTAGACTATCTGTATTATGCAGAATTGAGCCACTGGACTTCTGGGAATCTCATATTTCCTTTAGGAATATGTTAAATGATACACTGGCTCTGGATTTTTAGTGAAGTCATGAAGAACTTGAAGGTAGGTTATGGTGAACAAGTAGTTTTAGAAGTAAAGAGGAAAGAGTCTTTTTTAGGTTTGTGTGGTTGGATATAGAAATAACCAGAGGTTGAAGCAATCTGAAACACCTAATGTAAACAGGTTTTTAGTCTTTTGCGTTACTGATACTTTTTCTTAAGCCTCTTTATTTAAAACTTAAGTATATTGCCAAGGCCACTGTTTATAGAGGAAGAAGCACAATTTTGGGTATTTGTCTCTAAACTGTAGCATAACATATGAATATCTTACAATTTTCATGACTTCCACAAAAAAAAATTTTTGAACTTTTAAAATTTGTTCATATCATAGCTTAAATTTCTTAGGACTAACCAATCTGAATTAGTGAGCTAGTAGGAAGAGAAATAAAAGTAATAATTTGGTATCATACTCTTATTTATGTGCTAGATAAGATTTTAAAAAGTGTTTAAGCCTGAGAGCTGGAGAGCCAGAAGAATAAAGGGATCTGCACCGCTCAGTTTCTCTTCGGCATCTTTTATTACCATGGGCTACTTTTCTCTCCCACTGGCTGCTCTGGCCTGCCTTCCCCAGTGAAGCAAACTGAAAGGACACATTCGATTCACTCTAGGTTTTCAGATTCCACTGAAATTTTTAGCAGTGGCAGGGTGAGAGGGATTTACATTTTTAAGGGAAAGTCTTTCCAGCACATCCTGAAACCCCTCAGAGATGGAAGCGTGGATGGTGGTGTCCATGGGACTGGGCCAGGGAGTGGTTTATTCTCGACCTCTTCTGACCACTTAGCTGCTCCTTTATTTTGCATTGGGGCTTCTCTTAGTATTTTGTTTGAAGGGCACCCCTGCTTAAAAAAAAACTCCCAATTTTTTTTTTTTTTTTGTGGTACTGGGGATGGAACTCAGGGGCATTCTACCTCCGAGCTATACCCCCAGCCCTATTTTTTATTCTTTATTTTGAAACAGGGTCTCACTAAGTTGCAGAGTGCCTCACTAGGTAGCTGAGGCTGGCCACGAACCCGGATCCTCCGGTCTCAGCCTCCCAAATGCTGGGATTACAAGCGTGCGCCACCACGCCCGGCATAAAACCTCCCAATTTTTTGAAGTTTCAGGTAGTTTGAGGAAAAAACCCTCTATCTTTTGATTTCAAGCTGTAGTATACCCCAGATAAATAGAGTGTCTCTCTGATTCCAGGAGAATATAAGTTACACAATAGCTTTCTCTCCTACCTTTCAGCAGTTCTTCTTTACTGTCCACATTGTGAATGCTGCTCATTTATTACTCTTCTACTTATTTAGAGATATTTGGGGAATTTTCCCCTCCTCCTTTTTGTGTGGTGCTAAGGATCTAACCTAGGGCCTCCCCTCTACCACTAAGCTACACCCCCAGGTCCTGGGAATTCCCTGTTTCTAATGACAAGTAATGATCACCCCTATTTTATTTGGAGATGTCATTAGCTTGGTTTATAACATTTAGTTAGGAGTTTTACATTTCTTTGTAATCTCTTAGAAATCAAAGGAATTTTTTAGAAAAAAAAAAGAATGACACTTTAGAAATAGGAATTTGAACTTTCAATACCACTAGTGTTACTTAGCTCATGCTCTTTGTTTTGTAATTTGGGAAGTCAAGGAACAAGAGATATTTAGTTCAACTTTCCATCAACTACTTGGATCCATTAAAGGGATATATAGTATGTATTTGAGTAATTCTAGTGAGAGAATCTTACCACCTTCCAAGTCAGGGCATTCTCTCTTCGTACAGTTCAGTTTCATGAAAATGTCTCTCCTTTTACTGAGTCAGTTTATCTTCTCATAGGGACCTGGTTTTGCTTTCTAATCTTTGAAGCAAACTCTTCTCCTTACTTCAACTCTGATAAAGATAATACAAGTAAATGAAAATAAATCATGGTGGTGAATAATTGAGACCTTTTACTCATTTTATTCATTGTCATTTGGCTTAGACCTCAGAAACACACAAACCTTAACTAATTTAACATGAAACTTTTATTTAAAAACATTTTTTATGGTCCTGGAGATTGAACCCAGGGGTACTCCACCTCCGAGCTATTCTCCCAACCCAATTTAATTTTTTGTTTTGAAACAAAATCTTGCTAGATTGCCTAGAGTCTCACTACTTGCCAAAGCTGTCCTCGAACCTGTGATTCTATTGTCTCAGCCTCCCAAATACTAGGATTACAAGCGTGGGCCACCACACTTGGCTTATTTTAAATATTTTGATGAAAATTATGTCTTCTTTTTGTGGTACTGGGGATTGAACCCAGGGGCATTCTACCTCTAAGCTATATTCCTAGCCTTATTTTATTTTTTACTTTGAACCAGGTGTTCTCAAATTTGCTGAGGGCCTCATAGGTTGCTGAGCTGGCCTCGAACCTGTGATCCTACTGTCTCAGCCTCCCAAGTACTAGGATTATAGGCCTACACCACCATACCTGACCTTTAATGAGTTTTGTGGAAATATTTTCCTATTTATGCTAGTTCAATCTAATAAATATTTCTTTATTTTTTTTTTGGTAGTGGGGGTTGAATTTAGGGACATATATCTAATTAGATATTAGCTAGATCTAATCAGACATTAGATATATTTAATGTGATTAGATTAGACATATTTGAGAAATTCTAGCATTATAATGATTAAGAATAACATTTTGAAACTTTGATCATTCATTTTCTATCTTTGCTGTTCTTGAGCTTGCTTTGGGGATGAGACAATAGGAAAAAAAGGACATAGCTGATGGATTTAATTTGATTTTTTTTTTTTTTTGGTGGTGGTGGTGATAACTAGGGATTGAATTGAGGTATGTTCTACCTCTGAGCTACACTTCTTATTTTTTGTTTCAAAACAGGGTCTTACTAAATTGCTGAGGGTCTTGCTAAATTACTGAGGCTGTCCTTGAAACTGAGATCCTCCTGTCTCAACCTCCCAAGTACTGGGATTATAGGCATGTACCACCATGCCCAGCCTGTGACTACTTTATATTGTGTGTGTGTGTGTGTGTGTGTACATCTATGTCTGTAGGTCTTTTTTTTTTTTTTTTTCTTTCGCGGTACTGAGGATAGAACCTGGGGGCATTCTACCTCTGAGCTACAGCCCCAGCCCTATTTTTTATTCTTTATTTTGAAACAAAGTCTCTCTAAGTTGCAGAGGGCCTCACTAAGCAGTTGAGGCTGGCCGCGAACCCGCATCCTCCAGTCTCAGCCTCCCAAATGCTGGGATTACAACCATGCACCACCACGCCCGGCTCCTTTTTTTTATTCTTTATTTTGAAAAGGGTCTCACTAAGTTACAGAGAACCTCACTAAGTAGCTGATGCTGGCCATGAACCCAGATCCTCCAGTCTCAGCCTCTCAAGTACTGGAATTACAAGCATGTGCCACCATGTCCAGCTCCCAGGTCCATTTTTATAGTTTTAAACTTCCTACCTTATGAGTCAGCTGTGGCAGTGCATGCCTGTAATCCCAGTACTTTGGAGGCTGAGACTGGAGGAAAGCAGGTTCAAGACTAGCCCCAGCAATTTAGCAAGACTCTCAGCAACCTAGTAAGATTCTATTTCAAAACAAAAAATAAAAAGGACAGGGGTGTAGCTCAGAGGTAGAATACCCTTGGGTTCAATCCCCAGTACCACACACACACACACACACAAAAAAAAATTCCTACCTTATCAATAAATTGTCATTATACATTGATAAGAGTATGGTTGTCAAAGCAGTCTTATTCCTCTTCACCTCTAACATCTAGCTGACTAAAAGATCCAGATTAAAAAGATTTGATCTGACCTATGTGTCCAGTACATAACCATCAATGAGTTAGCTTGGAGACATCTCTTTTGTTCCTTAGAGGACTTTTTTCCCCCCGATTCTTGTCTTTTCTAAATCTTTACAATTGAGCTATCCAGCAACTTAATGTAAGTGAAATATAACTATAATTTGTTTAAAAGATCAGCCATTCATTTTTAATTTATTTTAATATAGGTGATTGGAGTTGTGCTTCAAAAATTCCAACAGCTCAGCAGTATTTTATCTGCCAACAATAAGCTCTTTACTTGATTGCACCATGAAAAAGCTGCTAGTGAGACTTGTTGAGCACAAAAGTGGACTTGAGGAACCCAAAGCCATTGTTTCCAAATGAAGAATCCTGAGCAGTTTTAAGCTTTGATGCTTTTTAATCACCACTGAGATTTTTCTCATAACATCAGAATGGCAAGCAGGAGAAAATCAACAACACCTTGCATGGTCCTTGCCAGTGAACAGGATCCAGACCTTGAGTTGATATCAGATGTGGATGAAGGTCCTCCTGTCCTTACACCTGTAGATGACACCAGAGCAGAGAGTGTCTCAAGTGATGATGAAGTCCATGAATCCGTGGATTCTGACAATCAGCAAAATAAAAAAGTTGAAGGTGGCTATGAATGTAAATATTGTACTTTTCAAACTCCAGATCTAAATATGTTTACTTTCCATGTGGATTCAGAACATCCCAATGTAGTGCTAAATTCATCCTATGTTTGTGTTGAATGCAATTTTCTTACCAAAAGGTATGATGCACTTTCTGAGCATAATCTGAAATATCACCCAGGAGAAGAGAATTTCAAATTGACGATGGTGAAACGTAACAACCAGACAATCTTTGAACAAACAATAAATGACCTGACTTTTGATGGTAGTTTTGTTAAAGATGAGAATGCAGAGCAAGCAGAATCCATAGAAGTTTCTTCAGGAATCTCTATCAGTAAAACTCCTATCATGAAAATGATGAAAAATAAAGTGGAAAACAAACGAATTACAGTTCATCATAACTCAGCTGAGGACGTTTCTGAAGAGAAAGAGAATGAAATTAAGCCAGTTCGTGAAGAAAATGTAGAAAATGTAAGTTCTTCAGTTTCAGAATCCAAAACAAGTACTTCCATTGTGAACAGAATACATCCAAATACTGCCAGCACAGTAGTGGCCCCTGCAGCGGTTCTTCCTGGACTAGCACAGGTGATAACTGCAGTATCAGCTCAGCAGAACTCTAACTTGATTCCCAAAGTCTTAATCCCTGTTAATAGCATTCCGACCTACAATGCTGCATTGGATAACAACCCCCTTTTACTTAATACCTACAACAAATTCCCTTATCCAACAATGTCAGAAATTACAGTTCTTTCTGCTCAAGCAAAATATACAGAGGAACAGATCAAGATATGGTTTTCAGCCCAACGACTAAAACATGGTGTTAGTTGGACTCCTGAGGAAGTAGAAGAGGCAAGAAGAAAACAGTTCAATGGGACAGTACATACGGTACCTCAGACCATCACTGTCATTCCAACACACATTTCCGCGGGGAGTAATGGTTTACCATCTATTTTACAGACATGCCAAATAGTTGGCCAGCCGGGTCTGGTTCTTACCCAAGTAGCCGGAACAAACACCTTGCCAGTGACAGCACCCATAGCTTTGACCGTGGCAGGGGTTCCAAATCAAGCAAATGTACAGAAAAGTCAAGTACCTGCTGCGCAGCCCAGCACAGAAACAAAGCCAGCGACAGCAGCCGTTCCATCTTCTCAAAATGTCAAACATGAAACTGCACTGGTCAACCCCGATTCATTTGGCATTCGGGCAAAAAAGACTAAAGAGCAGCTGGCAGAATTAAAAGTTAGCTACCTTAAAAATCAGTTTCCCCATGACTCAGAAATCATCAGACTTATGAAAATAACAGGCCTGACAAAAGGCGAGATTAAAAAATGGTTTAGTGACACCAGGTACAACCAGAGAAACTCAAAAAGTAATCAGTGCTTACATCTCAACAATGATTCCTCCACCACCATTATTATAGACTCCAGTGATGAAACCACAGAATCCCCAACTGTGGCTACTTCACAACCTAAGCAGTCCTGGAATACTCTTCCTGACTTCACTCCCCAGAAGTTTAAAGAGAAAACTGCAGAGCAACTTCGTGTCCTTCAGGCAAGTTTTCTCAACAACTCCGTACTTACGGATGAAGAGTTAAATAGGTTACGAGCGCAAACCAAACTTACTAGGAGGGAAATCGATGCTTGGTTTACAGAGAAGAAGAAATCAAAAGCTTTAAAGGAAGAGAAAGTAGAAGTAGATGAAAGTAATGCAGGTAGTTCCAAAGAAGAAGCTGGAGAAACTTCTCCTGGAGATGAATCTGTCCCACCTAAATCTGGGAGTGCAGGCAAGGTATGTAAAAAAACACCCGAGCAGCTGCACATGCTTAAGAGCGCATTCGTCCGAACACAGTGGCCGTCACCAGAAGAGTATGACAAACTGGCTGAAGAAAGTGGGCTTGCTAGGACAGACATAGTTAGTTGGTTTGGGGACACCCGCTATGCTTGGAAGAATGGAAACTTGAAATGGTACTACTACTATCAAAGCTCCAATTCGAGCAGTATGAATGGCCTGTCTTCCCTTAGAAAAAGAGGGAGAGGGAGACCCAAAGGACGGGGAAGAGGGAGACCCCGTGGGCGGCCCAGAGGAGGCAAAAGAATTAACAACTGGGACAGGGTACCGTCACTCATAAAATTTAAAACTGGAACTGCAATACTTAAGGATTATTACCTGAAGCACAAATTTCTTAATGAGCAAGACCTGGACGAACTTGTCAACAGATCACACATGGGCTATGAGCAGGTCAGAGAATGGTTTGCAGAAAGACAGAGAAGATCCGAGTTAGGTATAGAATTATTTGAGGAAAATGAGGAGGAAGATGAAGTTGTTGATGATCAGGAAGAGGACGAAGAAGAAACAGATGATAGTGACACTTGGGAACCCCCACGACATGTGAAACGGAAGCTTTCCAAATCAGATGACTGAAATGTAAGTTTTTAACCTTAAAATGTATTCCTTGCAACCCCAGAGCTTTATTTTTATTTAAAAAAATAATTCAAAAGCAAAAACTAAAGAGGAAAAGTATACCAAAGGAGTGAAGATTGTTCAATTGTAGGAAATGAGGTGAAAATGGGTATCTCTTTATTCTTCATCATATTGCCCTCAAAACTTTTTTTTTTTTTTTTTTTTTGCGGTACTGGGGATTGAACTCAGGGGCATTCTACCTCTGAGCTATACCCCTAGCCCTATTTTTTATTCTTTATTTTGAAACCGAGTCTCACTAAGTTGCGAAGTGTCTTACTAGGTAGCTGAGGCTGGCCGAGAACCTGGATCCTCCAGTCTCAGCCTCCCGAATGCTGGGATTACAAGCGTGCGCCACCACGCCCAGCTCCCTCAAAACTTTACTAGATTTTTAACTAGAATTTAAAGTGCTTTATGTATTAAATTGTTTAAAAAAATTTTTTTTGGTGGTACTGGGGATTGAACGCCTTCGAACTATACCCCCAACCCGATTTTATTTCTTATTTGTCAACAGGGTCTCATCAGGTCGATGAGAGTCTCACTACTTGCTGAGGCTGTCTTCAAACCTCCGATACTCCTGTCTCAGCCTCCCCAAGTACTGGGATTATAGGCATGCACCACCATGACGGGCCTCAATATTTTTTTTTATTTAAAATCCAAAGGTCTCTTCTGGGCTCCATATAAATTCATGTTTGCCTAGATGGCATCTGTTTTTTAAAATTGTAATACAAGTTATTTCTGTATTAGAGATCAAAAGGTAAATAGCATATTTAATATTAAATTAACTCAGTTACCTAAAATATCTTTTTTTGTATATAAAATCTGCTACCAATACAAGTACTGTGTTTGGTTGAAAAATAAATTTACTGTATTTGGTTAAAAAGTAAACCTCTGTAAGCCAGGCATGGTGGTGCATGCACACTTGTAATCCCAGTACTGAGAGGCTGAGATAGGAGGATCACAGGTTCAAAGACAGCCTCAGCAAGTAGTAAGACTCATCAACCTAGTAAGACTCTGTTTCCAAATAAGAAATAAAATCGGGCTAGGGGTGTAGCTCAAAGGTAGAATGCTTCTGGGTTCAATTCCCAGTACCACAAAAATAAATAAATAAGCAAACAAACAAACCTCTGTAGTCTTATAAGTGCAAACAAATAGGGTTTAAATTGAAAGGTGTTGACATGTTCCTTAAATGTTAACTCTTTTCTAGATGAAATTAATTAAACTTTTACTATAGTTGAAAATCAGTTACCTGATTTGGAGTTAGGACTTTAATTCTTAATATTTCTGGAATTTAGTAGCAATGTTTTGTTCTTTTCTGTTCTGTGTTTTGGAGAGTTCCAGGATAGAAGTACACTGTTTTGAAAACAATGTAGTTGTCTTGAAATGTCTGCATATGTCTGTCCCTAGTCCAAAGGGCTTCTTTTTCTTTTCTTTTTTTTTTTTTGCGGTACTGGGGATTGAACTCAGGGGCATTCTACCTCCGAGCTATATCTCCAGCCCTATTTTTTTTTAATTCTTTATTTTGAAACCGGGTCTCACTATGTTGCAGGGTGCCTCACTAGGTAGCTGAGGCTGGCCTTGAACCCGGATCCTCCGGTCTCAGCCTCCCAAATGCTGGGATTACAAGCGTGCGCCACCACGCCCAGCTCAAAGGGCTTCTTGATATCAGAAATTACTGCAGTGTTTTCAAAGAGGAAGGGAAGAAATGAGGCCTAAGCCCTCATTATTATTTTGCATGTGAACATACTTATTTCCTTGGCTTTTTACATCCTTAACCCATCCCTCATTTTTATGCTTATTCTACATAGTATTTCTTTTAATTCCCCCGTGTTTTCTCCCTGGCTTATTTATTTTAACAATTATTTATAGAGGCTTTACTATTGCCAGACACTAGTCGTATTGCTTAGCAATCCTTTTTCAGGTTTTCTTTTCATTAACATTTTTTAAGGCAGAAAACAGATGAACTAAAAATGTACCTATTTTAATAAGCAGTATAAATCTCATTTCAGGTTATAGAGCATAATATAATCATTGTAAGTTACAAGAAGCTACAGTTTTGTACAGCTCTATCCTGAAATACAGCTCTACTTCCTCATCTCAGAAAGCTTCAGGAAAGGCTTTGTTCTGACCTAGATGCATAAAAGATTTTTAACAGGCATTTTTTTATTGATAACATAAGAATATGCCAACATTAAATCAACAAATTTGTTGCTGCAGTGAATTGTTACAGACTCTGCAGTGATTTTGGGGAGTTGTAACCTTCTAAAAATAATGTGAACTTTTCTGTGTAGTTTGCTTTGACCACACTTTAAATTTGTGTGGATAATTCTTATATGTTAACACTGCTATAGATACTAATTATGGTAAAAAATTTCACATAAAACTCCAGTTCTTAGAGATTTGCATTACAAGTATTAGTAGTTTTTTGGTATATGTAGAATCAAGACTTGCATATAAAATACACAAAAGCCTAAAATTATAAAACATTCATTAGCGTTGTCATTGGTTTATAATAAATTTTGTCTAATAGGAGGATTAACCATAAATTTCCTCTAAGTTATTTCTTAGCTGGGCACAGTAGCACACACCTGTAATCTCAGCTGTTTAAGAGGCTGAGGCAGGAGAATTGCAAATTTGAAGCCAGCCTTGGCAACTTAGCAAGACCTTGTCTCACAATAAAAAGGGCTGAGGATGTAGCTCAAAGGTAGAATGCTCCTGGGTTCAATCCCCAGTACTGAAAAAAAAGTATCCAAACCTTCTACAAATAGTTTTCGTAGAAAGTGAAGTATGTATTTAACTTGTATATAAGCAGAAAAATACAGGTCTTTAGATTTCATAATTTATTACAAATCCTAACAATGAAATATATTCTTATTAATAATTTTAAAATAAATGATTAGAGAAAGGTGATGAATGTCCATAAGCACGTCTGGCATGTGAAGAACGTATAGATGTATGAATTTCACATAAAATATAGTCATTATATGAGATGTATGTGGTAAGTGATCTCAGTATTAAGAAGAAAATAGAGGATGTATTTTCATGACTAATTGGTATTTTTTGTTCTAAAAGTACTAAAAATTAAAATGTGGCTTTCTTTCAAGTTTCAGGGTTTTTTTTTTATGATGTTTTTCTTTTATAGCTGCTCAAAATGTTGAAGGAGAATCAATTCTTCAACTCAAGATGTCTGATTTACTGTGAGTGGGCCCAGTCTTTGATGACACTGAAAATGTTTGGGGGCATACACACTCTCAAAAAACAGGATCCAATATCCAAAAGAAATGGAACTTAATGTTGTGCCAAAGTTAAACTACTGCATTTGGCGGAAGTTCTGCAATGTAAATAGAACACTAATTAAAAAAAACTTGTAAAAATTCAAATTTTAATACAGTACATTTTTATTCTGATATGATGGAGACATTCTGAATCTTAGACTTTCTGAGGGGGTTAATGACCACTAAGAACTTGTCCTCATATTTAGTCCAGCTTACTACTGTGTGTCTAGTAAGATGGGCTGTATTGCCTGTATTCTTGATATGTGATTAAGCTTATAGCTTTGAGTGACCAAACATTTTACAGAGTAAAAATTCTTAAAAATGGGAAAACAAAAAACCAAATCCTGATTTATTTTGTGTCTTATTCATCAGGCCCTACACCAAGATTAAAAGTTGTGCGTGGACTTACACAATTTCAAATGTAAAAGTAGCTTATTTACACATGTTGGGAACGTAAGATTTCATACTATCACTGGCCCTTAATGATTGGATCTTTCACTAAACACACTCATGGATACCACTATTTCTACTCATAATACTTTTGTTACTTTTTTCATTAGAAACTGATTTGCTTTTTATTAAATGGAAAATAATACTGAAGAAGGAAAAGAAACTGGCAAAAAGTTGAATAGGATGAAACTCTGAAATAAATGTACCAAAAAAATGTGAAAAAGAACCATATACTTAGTGGTTTGCTTTTTTTTTTTTCAATCATGTGGAAATGCAAAACATTCATACAGGTATCAGATCAGAATTTTCAAGAATTATCTTTCAGTGAAATTCTACCTTGTGAATGATTTGGAACTGATCCTAATGAGTTAAAGTTAGCTTTTCACTTAGGAATCACGGAAATGTTAACTGTTAACTCTTGCCATATCAGGAGACTGAAAGTTGATACTAACTTAAAACTTTGTAAAGACTGGTGCTGTTCATTCATGTTGAGGACCATAGGACCATTTTTTCAAAATATACTTTCTTCATAGAAGAAGTGTTCAGTTTAATTAGCTTTGGATTTTACAATGTGTTTCTGAATGATCACATGTAGTGGGGTTGGCCAGTTTTTCTAATTTAATGAATAATAAATATTAAGCTCTTGGTTAAATGTTTGTCAGCTAATGAAAATGTTATGAAAAAGCCTTGAATATGCATGCTGCTTTCATTTTTATAAACTTTTTATTTTTTAACTATAGCTTTATTAGTAAAATTCCAAAATGCTGCAATTTAGCTGATTCCTTCACTCAGACGGCTGGCTTTGTGGGTGGCTTTTTTCATACTACTGTTAACTTTTTTAAAAAAGAAGCAATGTAAAGACTGTAACAATTGAATGCACTAAACTGTTTTTTCTTTTACACGTTTAAAAACTTCTTAAAGCACTCTGAATTATAATGATTAAATTGCTCCCTTTTTTAAACCATTGCTAATGTGGTCTAAGTTTTGTTTGACAGTAATTTAGTGTTTTCAAAATTTGAAATGTCAAGTATTGGAAATGAAGCCTTTGAATATATTTATGTTTCCCTTCAATATGTTAACTCTGTATAGTTGTAAATAACTATTAATAAAAATTTCTCATCTCTTTTATAGGCTTGATAAAATTCTACTCTGATGTTTGCTAGCTTTTGAATATATTTATTTGACAGAGCAAAAGAACCCTTCTCTCCTGGTTGATTGTGTTCTTGAATACAAATAAAAGTTAGCAGTAATTAGTAGTTTTCAGTGATTTTTTAAAAATTTTATTAACTGAGTCAATTTTTAAAAAATTGTGGTAAACGTATTTTGCCATTATACCCATTTCAAGTGACATTAAGTTATATTCACATGGTTGTACAATCATCACCACTATTTCCAAAAAAAATTCATTACCCCTAACAGAAACTTGTAACCATGAGCAGTGCCATGTTTCTCATATTTGTGTGTGTGTGTGTGTGTGTGTGTGTGTTTTCCTGGTAATTTCACTATTTAAAATAGTCTCCATGTGTGGTGCTGAAATGCTGTGTAGCATTTGTAAAGGCAAAAAGTCTGGCACATGACCCATGGAGAAAATATGTTAGATAAGCTTCATACAAGCAGGAGTTACAGTGCTGTCAGCCCCCAGTTCAACATTAATGAATCAACAGTATATATCAAATAAGGTGTTTCTAAAGGGAAACACAAAAACTGTTACAAATTGATGGATGAAAATATTGTGACCAGAGGCTCCGAGGATCCTGATCCTAGGAGCATTTGTCTTGTATTTTCCTTTTTTTTAAATTTAATTTTCTTTTTTTTTTTTTTTTTTTTTTTTTGGTACTGGGCATTGAACCCAGAGGCATTCTACCTCCAAGCTACACACCCAGCTTAATTTTATTTCTAATTTGGAAACAGGGTCTCACTAGGTTATTGAGAGCCTTGCTAAGTTGCTGAGACTGGATTTGAACGTAGCATCCTCCTGACTCAGTCTCCCAAGTACTGGGATTACAAGCATACACCACCACGCACAGCTTGTTCTGTATTTTCTAATGCACTGTTCACAGGTCCTTAGTAGAGTGAAATTACTATGACTAGTGAGAATTGGTTGTATATTTCTCATTGTGTAGGTTGTATTTTTACTTTCTTGATAATGTCATTCAGTGTACAAAAAGCTTTAATTTTGCTGGGGTCCAATTTATCTTTTTTCTTTTGTTCCTTATGCTTTTGGTGTAATATATAAGAACTCATTGCCAAATCCAAGGTCTTGAAAATTTACCCATGTATTTTCTTCTAAGAGTTTCATGGTTTTAGCTCTTTAGATCATTACACCATTTCCAGTTAGGTTTTGTATATGGTATAAGGTAGGGGTCCAACTTTATTTCTTTGCATGTAATAATCCAATTGTCCCACCAACATCTGTTGAAGCAACTCTTTCCTTCCATTGAATGAACTTGGCACCCTTGTCAAAAATCAATTGACTATAAGCCAGGTATGGCATGTCTTTAAACTCAGTTCCTGGGAGGCTGAGACAGGAGGATTGCATATTTTAGGCCATCATGTGATAACTTAGGGAGACTTTTAAAAATAAAAAGGACTGGGGATATAACTCAGTGGTAGAATACTACTGGGTTTAATCCCTAACTCCACCCCCCCCCCACACACACAGTCAATTGGATACATTTGTAAAGGTTTATTTCTGGATTCTCAATTCTGTCCCATTGGTCTATATTTCTATCTTTATGCCAGCACTGCGCTAATTTAACTTTTGTAGCTTTTTTTGTTTCATTTCTTCTTTTTTTTCTTTTTTGTTGGTACTGAGGATTAAACCCAGGGGCATTCTACCTCAGAGCTAAAGCCCCCCCAGCCCAATTTTTATTTTTTGTTTTGCTGAGGCTGTCCTCAAACCTCAATCTTCCTGTCTCAGCCTTGCAAGTACTGGGATTATAAGTGTGTGCCACCATGCCTGGTGACTTTTGTAGCTTTGTAGTAAGTTTTGAAATTGGAGTATGAGTGCTTCAACTTCCTTCTTTTAAAAGATTTTTCTTGTGGGGTGTTCTGTTTTGCTTCCTCTCTGATTCTATATGAATTTGAGAATTGGCTTTTCAATTAAAAAAAGAAAAAAGAAAAGAAACCACTGTTGTGCAGTCCAAAGTGAGAGGGTAGGGTCTTTTCTGTGCACACATCTTGCCCTGGGCATATGCATGGCTTTCTAAATTCTCTCAAATACACAGGAACTTCTGAATGTCCTAATTTCCTAGAGAATCTCCCCTGGGCTTTTCCCCTAGGCCTTCATGGTTTGTTGTTTGTCTCAACTCTAATCGTTCTACCCTAGGAGTTTGCAGCTTGTTAGTTATCCTTCCAGTGTTTTCAGGCGATACCCATTGCTTTTCAGTCCAAGTTTTGAGTTATGCAAAGAAGAAATGAGCATCTTCTGTTAGTCCTTCAGGCCATTCCCAGGCAGGTTAGAACAGACATACTTAATAATTTGCAAAGAAGGTCTCCTCTGTTCTCTCTAGAACTGGGGAGTAGGGGCCTGCACCAGAAACATGGATTATTTATTATTTGCCCTCCCCCTATGAACTTAAGTTCCATGAGAGCAAGGATCTTGTCTTATCTGTATCCTTCACTCTCTGAAAATGGTGCCTGATTTAGAGCAGATACACAACAAATTTTAGTTGAATCAATGAATATGCCTACTATAAAAATGGGAAGTATATAAGTGAGCTCAAAATGTTAATGTATGAGAGTTAGCAGGATGGTTCTCATGCTAACTCATCCCTCCCTGTTTTGCTCAAAAGAAACAGAAAAAGATGGAAAGGGAGAAAAAGGGACATTTGCAAATATCCATGGAAACTGAGAAGGATAAGTCAGAGGAAAACTGCTTGGGTAAGGGAAAGGAAGAGATGTAACTTCATTATGGAAAGTGTTTTGGGGGTGCTGGGGATTGAATCCATGGGCATTCTACCTCCGAGCTACACCCCCAGCCCTATTTTATTTTATTTATTTATTTATTTTTTTGCAGTACTGGGAGTTGAACTCAGGGGCATTCTACCTCTGAGCTATACCCCCAGCCCTATTTTTTATTCTTTATTTTGAAACCGAGTCTCACTAAGTTGCGGAGTGCCTCACTAGGTAGCTGAGGCTGGCCTCGAACCCGGATCCTCCGGTCTCAGCCTCCCAAATGCTGGGATTACAAGCGTGCGCCACCACGCCCGGCTCTTATTTTATTTTTTAATTAGAAACAGGGTCTTGCTAAATTGCTGAGAGCCTTGCTAATTTGCTGAGGCTGGCTTCAAACCTGCGATCCTCCTGTCTTAGCCTCCCAAGTACTGGGATTACGAATGTGGAAGGTGTTTTTGGACTGCTAAACCTTGTGATCCTTTAGCCTAGAACATTACCAGAATCTGTAACTAAATAAATTTCTTGTTTACATGTTTGTAATCTGTCTTCCCCACTTAGTATAGACTCCATGAGAGCAGGAACCACAAATGGCATATCTTTAGCTCCTGGCAGAGTAGGCCCTTAAACACATTGAATTTTTTTATTCTTTTGGGGATACTAGGGATGGAACCCAGGGGCATTCTACCTCTGAGCTACACCCCCAGCCCTATTTTATTCTTTTACTTTGAAATGGTCTCACTAAGTTGTAGAGGGCCTCGCTAAATTGCTTGAGGCTGGCCTCAAACCTGTGATCCTCCTGTTTGAGCCTCCCAAGTAATGGGATTACAAGCGTGCGTCCCATACCCGGCTAAACACATTGAATGCATAAGGGAATACTGTGTGCTGAGCATGGCCCTACAGGGCACGCGGTATAGATGACTCCACTCAACAAACATGGAGTGAGTCATACTGGGTGCCAGACACTGCTTGCTGCTAGTCAGGGGTGAGTGATCCCGTCCCTGCCCAGCACAAGCTCGTGCTCCACTGGGGGTGATGGACAAGTGAGCCTAAGACCATCACGTGAGTGTAGACACCAGCTACAGGGGATGCAAAGTGCCCGGGGAGAGAGGAGACATGACGATATGCAAACCCAGACAAGGGCCGTGCAAGCCAGGATGGGGGTTTAGGAAAGGCTTAGGAATCAGCCAGATGAAAGGCAGCAGGAGTGTGGGTGTGTGTGGGTGTGTGTGGGTGCGTGCACACACGCGCCTGCTTGAGAAGAGAAATGGAGAGCTGAGACCTGGACAGGGGAGGGGAGGGAGAGACTCAGAGGCTAGGATGGGGAGGGCTGTTGAGAGCAGCTGTTTGCAGAGCAGAGCTGAGGTCAGGGCATGGAAGGAGGAGGGCTGTGTTCATCACCTCACGGGGAAGTGTGGGTTCCTACCCTCCCCAATTCACAGGCAGGATATGAACCTGTGACCTAGAACTCAGAAATGCATCTTCCTTTCACTTTTTTTTTTTTTTTTTTTTTGGTGGTACTGGGGATTGAACCCAGGGTGTTCTACCTCTACCTCTGAGCTATACTCCCAGTCCTATTTATATTTTTATTTTGAAACAGGGCCTCGCTAAGTTGCTGAGACTGGTTGCAAATCTGTGATCCTCCTGTCTCAGCCTCCCAAGTCCTGCTGTCCCATGCCCGGCCCTTCTCATTCACTCTTCCATTCAACAGCCATTGACTGAGCTGCTCTGGGCCAAGCCCTGTCTGGGGGCTGAGTTTACAAGAATGAAGAGGGCACCATCTCTAACCTCCCTAGTCCACAGTGTGCTAAATGCCGCAGTGGAAAGACAGAAGTGTACAGGACAGGGCAGAGGAAAGGGCTGTCTGGAGGAGGCCTACCTTATGATGGGTAATTCGTCCAGGTGCCTCATTGAAAAATCAGATTTTTATAGATAAAAATGTGTAGAGCTGGGCAATGTGGTGCATACCGATCACCCTAGCTACTCAAGAGGCTGAGGGAGGAGGATCACAGTTCAAGGTCAGCCTGGGCAATTTAGCAAGACCATGTCTTGAAAAAAAAATGGCTGGGGATGTAGTTTAGTAGTGCACCCTAGATTCAACCCCCAGTACCACTAAATAAATAAATAAATAGGAATTTTTTGTATCACAACTGTACAATTTTAGATAGTTGCGGAATTGCCATTTACTCCATAACACTGCCTAACACCTGTCTTTTCTAAGTGTATAAAGTAGATTTAACAGATACAGAGTGTATAATGCCCTTCTGTGTTATTGGTACTTTATTCTTTGTAAATGACATTATCTGAGGGCCTTCCTATCAAGTGAGGCAGTGGTTTGCAACTGGAGTTCCCAGACCCAAGTCCTCAATGGTAATAGGAGATTGGAGCTGTTTGCATAGATGGCAAAGGCCCAGTGTTGACCGCAGCTGACCATTCCTCAGGCTTCTCAGGGTCCCCCACAGCTGTTTCCTCACTTTCACCTGGAATTGTAGCATGCAGTGAGTGAGGCAATACTGGTAGAAACTTGATTAGCTGTAGGATTTGGATTCCACTTTTAAAAGGAAAATGAAGGTATGTGTGTGTGTGTGTGTGTCCATCCCGGGGGCATTCTACCTCTGAGCTGCACCCTCAGCCCTATTTTTTTAAATTTTTAGACAGGGTCTCACTAAGTTGCTGGGGACCTCGATAAATTGCTGAGGTTTGCCTTAGGGCTGTGATCTTCCTGTCTCAGACTCCTAAGTACAGGGACTACAGGCATGAAACCACTACACCTGGCTGCAATTATTAACTTTAAAATGTAGTTTTATTTTGCACACGAATCTCCACAACTTTGGGGGAAAAAATAACTAAAAGGTACTCAGTGGTAAAAAGGTTGGAAACCTCTGAGCTTAGGAATCCTAAGTCCAAAGGGCAGAGAACCATCATTTACCCATAAGCTGCTAGAATGAGGCTTCCTGACCATCTCAGCAGATTCTCTAGGTCAGCTGGCTTTGGAGTCAGGAGGAGGCTAGACGTAGAAGGCCTCAGAAAAGGAGAGGATAGAAATTCCAAAACCAAATAGTACTCTGAAAGGAAAAGATAAGAGAAATCCTCCTTGCCTGCTTTTGCTTTGCTTTGCAATCTGATGGGCAATCTATGCTTTTTTTTTTTTTTTTTTTTTTTTCAGTACTGGAGATTAAATCTTCATTTCTTATTTGTAACAGGGTCTTGCTAAGTTCTACAGGCTGGCCTTGAACTTCGGATCCTCCTCTTTCAGCCTCCCAAGTGGATGGGAGTGATTACAAGTGTGTGCCACCACGCCTGGCTATATCAATACCAACTTAAATCGATACCCACTTTACAAATTGGGTTGCAGTCAGTGAATAACTGCACAGGGTCATTAACCACACAAACCGGGTACTTGAGGCCGGCAGACACGATGCTGTATGGCTTTTTCTGCTAAGACAGGGCATGTTAACATCAGGGCAAATATCGTTACCTTTTTGGACCCTATTACTTCTGGGTAATATTATGCATTACCTTTTTTCTTCTATTTTTCTATAATCTCCTGTTTTTCCTTATAGAATATTACATTTCTGATGAGAAAACAAAAAAAGTTTTGTTTTGTTTTCCTAATGGACATTCTCCGGATGAGTTCATGAGTAGTGGATGCATGGAGGCCAGCCAGGTGGAGCCTTCCACCTGAACCTGTTGGATAATTGGGTTGGTTCTAGATTTGGGGAGTAATCAGCAGAGAGATGATCTTGAAAACTGAGGGAGTAGATTAGGTTTCCTGGGTTAAAGAAAGAGCCCTGAAAAGAAAAACAAAACAAAAAACTGGTGAGAAGGAAAATAGGAGAAAAACCAAGTTTTGAAATGCTGTTTGTTACCTTCTGTGTAATCCAGTGGAATAACATGGTGGTGTGCAATATTTTGTCACCAAAATATCGTCACAATGTTTTGTGCCAGTATTTTGTCACCAATCTTTTCAGAGTCAAGAAACATCTTGAAAATATAAAAATTCGAGTAAATGCTAGTCTTAGAAATCTGGGAATTGGTGTTTTTCTTCATGCAGAATGGACGCTCCCTGACCAAGTCCCTAGAGTCCATTTCTGTGTCTTCTGTTTTATAAATGCGTGGATAACTCTGGTCTGTTACTGGTGGTGTGTATCTTCTCCAGAGACATGGGGACTTTCTGAATTTCCTAGCTGTGTAGCCATAGAATAATATTCTGAGCAAGTAACTTAACCTCTCCACGCCCAATTATCTTCATTTGCAAGACGGGAATCACTGCACCTTTCGTAAGATTAAGAGAAGACAGAAAATGCAAAAATTAAGTGCGTGGCACAGTGCAGGGAATACTGTCAGTGGTCAAAAAAAATGGTACTTACAGTCCCCCCACCCCATGGTAGTAGGGATTGAACTCAGGCATTCTACCTCTGAGCTACACTCCCAGCCCCAATTTTTATTTTGAAATAGAGTCTCGTTAAATTGCGAGGCTGGCCGCGAACCTCTGATCCTTCAGTCTCAGCCTCCCACGTACTGGGATGGACGGGCGAGTGCCATCAAGCCCGGCCTTAAAGAAGTTTTATATAAGGGTCAGCGTGTATATAAGGATCCCTCTACCCGTCTCCAGGCACCGAGACGTCAAACCCTCAGTCCTGGGGTCGGGACCGGGTCGTCCGCCACCGCGCGCGCCCGCGTGGTCCTCCGGAGACTACCCGTCCCAGCATGCCGCGCGCCGGCCGCCCGCTTCCGGGTTGGCCGCACGCGGGGCCGCTCTAGGCGCCGCCGCTCTCGGTGCCCGGCCGCGGGCGCGCGATGGAGCCGGGCTGCTGTTGGATCGGCGGCGAGTTCGAGGACTCGGTGTTCGAGGATGGGCCCGAGAAGCAGCCTGGACCGCCCGCGCCCTACAGCGCCAAGCGCTGCGAGCCGCAGGTGAGGGGATGGAGCCGCCCCGCTCGCCGGCCCGGGCCTCGTCCTCCGCGGTCCCCCGGCAGCCCGGTGCCCTCCCAGCTGCCTGGGGCTCCAGGGACCCCGGTTGCCCTGGCGACCCGGCCCGCCGCCAGGCTCCGCCCACCGCGCAAATCTGGGCGCCGCGGGTCCCCCAAACCGAGACCTCGGGCGCGTCCCGGCGGGTCCTGACCTCCCTGCTTGCCTGCCCCGCCGTGGTGGCCCTGTTGTGCCGACCTATCCATTTCTCAATGCACATCTTAAATGCTGTCTTCTCCAAAAGCCTTTTCTGATCCCTCGTCCAAAACTGAAAATATTTTTGTCTTGGCGCTTACTCCCCTTTCAGCTTCTGCTTGAAGCACTTTTCAGTATTTGTATAACCCTCGGCGCTACATCAACACCCGACAGTCCTTAACGTGACACCCTCTGCAGCGCCTAACTGTTCAAAATAGGAACCCCGTGCAAGTTCTTGAATTATTGTTACTGTGTCATGAGTGTGAATCTCCTGTCACCAGTCATAATTAGTGTTTATTTATTTGCAGTACTGAGGATTAAAGCCAGGGGCATTTTACCTCTGAGCTACACCACCAGCCCTCTTTTTATTTTTTATTTTGTAACAAGGTCTCACTAAGTTGCGGAGGGACTAAGTAGCTGAGGCTGGCCACGAACCCAGATCCTTCTGTCTCAGCCTCCCAAGTATTGGGATTATAAGCGTGCGCCACCACGCCCGGCTCATAACTAGTGTTTTTGAAATCCGGTTCCAGGCACTGAGTTCCTTCGCGTGCATTGTCACACTTGTTTGTAAACTCTTGTCTTTTGTTTTATAAATTCATGGATGAAGCTAGGCTTGGTAGCTAAACCTGTAGTCCTAGTTCTTGGGAGGCGGAGACAGGAGGAAAGCAGGTTCCACAACAGTTGTACTTAAGAGATGCCATGCACTCAGTAATTCCTAAATTGTATTTTTGTTTTGTTTCAGGTGCATATTCTCCTTACCTCCCGAAGTTTTTCAGTTACCTTTAGTACTCTGTTGTGTAAAACTAAAAACAGAATGGGCTCCTGTGGTCATATTGTGGAGTGTTCGGGTTATGAGATAGGACCCTTGAATCTCATGGAGGTAGCAGTTCCTTATTTCTCATTTGAGAAAACTAATCCTTCCTGGCTCACAGGGTTATTGTGGGAGTGAAGTGAGAGAATGTATATGAAAATACTTTGCCAGGTGTGGTGTGCTGTATACTTACATATAAAATAAACCCCCAAAGTCTCTTCACTTTAGACTGTGTTTGCTATATGAATAAGAAAATATGCTACTCACACAAAGTCAAAGAGGTCTCTTTCAAGTCATGTTGACTTCGCTTGGTGTAGAACTAGGAGTTTGGGTTAGACAACCTCTCTTGTCCTAGCCTGCTCCATTGGGACCAGATGTTAGCCTTGTTCACGAATTCCCTCGCTTGAGGGCAGTATTTGAAGGAATTATCTGTCTGGATTCTTGTGACCTGCAGGGTATGTGGGAGAATACAAATAATCATTTGGGATCCAACTTTGCTGCATCATTTCCCAGCAGGATAATAGAAATTGGATGGAGCTTCATAGGTTATTGGTCAGAAAGTTGAGATTGGCTCAGTGAAACCAGTGGCTGGAGAGCAGTAGAGGACAAAGGAGAACCGACGGTCCAGAACACACTGGGTTTTTTGGTACTGGGATTTGAACTCAGTGGCATTCTACCACTCTGAACCATATCCCAGCACTATTTTTTTTTTGTGTGTGTGTGTGGTACTAGGGGTTGAACCCAGGGGCTTTCTACCTCCAAGCTACACCCCCAGCCCTTTTTTAATTTTTTATTTTGAAACAGGGTCTCAGCCAGAGGATCCGGGTTCGAGGCCAGCCTCAGCTACCTAGTGAGGCACTCCACAACTTAGTGAGACTCGGTTTCAAAATAAAGAATAAAAAATAGGGCTGAGGGTGTAGCTCAGAGGTAGAATGCCCCTGAGTTCAATCCCCAGTACTGCAAAAAAAAAAAAAAAAAAAAAAAGAAACAGGGTCTCACTGAGTTGCAGAGGGTCTCACTAAGTAGCTGAGGCTGGCCTTGAACCTGCAATCCTCCTGTCTCAGCCTCCCAAGTATTGGGATTACAAGCTGCACCACCACGCCTGGCTTCCCCAGCCCTCTTAAAATTCGTGTTTTTAAATTTTTGGAACAGGGTCTTTCTTGCTAAGTTGTTGAGGGTCTTTCTAAGTTTCTGAGGCTGGCCTTGAACCTGTGATCTTCTTGTCTCAACCTCCCAAGTGCTGAGATTACAGTCCTGGTACCTGACTCAGTACAGACTATTATTGAGTGACATGCTTGAGAGAACAGAGAAAAGATTCCTGGCTTTCTCCACTTTGATGGGTCAGGCCAAGGAGAGAACTAATTTCACTAATCTATCAGGGAGGCGTTGCTACTCAGGTGACTCTTTTAGAAATAGAGGCAAGCAATTACAGTGTAGTGGCGGAACCATCACAAAGGTAGTTATGTTCTAATAGTATATAACTTGGGATAGGCTTTCTTCAGGCTCAGTGCATCTCACTGTGAGTAAAAGGGAGGATGAGATACTCCTTCAGAGCTGGAAAAATTGGCACACAGAGTGCTTTTCCTCAGATGTTTTTTTTTGAAAGTCACGAAATCTCAGTCTCATTTTCTTTCTATCCAGAAGACTTAAATCAGTAGAAAAGCAAATAAAGTATCCCAGGTGGGCATTTCCTCTGGCTTTTCTCCTACACCCCTTTGGTATTTGGTTGCCTTGAAGTCTCCTTTCAGCCTTAGTTTCTGTCTCTTTTGTTTCAATTCTCCTTTTGTGCCTTTATAACATTTTCATAATAGTACCACAACCATCATTCTCCCCTATGTTCTTCACGTAAAAAGTGATCAACCTCTATTCCATCCACTCTGAAATTGTTCTACAAGAAGACATATCTTACTTTAAAGAACCATTGTGAACTGCATAAGATAAATATAGATTCCCAATACCACACTGCATATAAAAAAATCCCATAGGTAGTCAGATGTGGTGGCGCAAGCTTGGGAGGCTAAGACAAGAGAATCACAGGTTTGTGATCAGCCTCAGCAACTTAGTGAGGCCCTCCATAACTAAGAATATGTTTCAAAATAAAAATAAAGTGGGGGACTGGAGGTAGAATGCTCCTGGGTTCAATCCCCAGCACCAAAGAAAGAAGGAAAGAAGAAAAAGAGAAACTGTAGATAAAACCATATACTCCTGGACTGCTTTTTTGAGGAGATATATTATTGTATGTCTATTATTTGTGATAGGTATGTCTATTACTTATGATAATTATAATGAAAACTGAATCATCATTAAAATTGGCATGCTTTGTCAAATATTTTCCCCAAGTTACCGAGGGTGTAGATCTTTTTTGAGGTTTAATGATTATATTATGGGAAATTATTTCTGAAGACAGGGTGGAAAAGCATAGCATATTCTCTGTAATGTGTTATTTTCATGATTTTTAGTGGTTTTATGAAGAAACAGGGAGCAGCGATGATGTTGAAGTTCTAACTATCAAGAAATTCAAAGGAGACCTGGCGTACAGACGACAGGAGTATCAGGTAGGATTCATTGTGTAAGATTGTGGCACTTAAAGTGGGCTTTTGTTTGACCAGCTACAACATGTGTAACAGTCTACTAAGTTATGAGTATGTTGTTTTTGAAGATGAATTTAACCTTTTGTGATGCGTATTTATAATCTTAGACTCCCATATTTCTGTTTTTTCTATATGGCTCTATAAGGTTTGTTTCATGTAACTCCAACAAAAGAGTACTTTTTGGGGTCCCTGTAGGTGTGTTCCCCAGGTTCTGTAGTCCTTCATCATGTGTGAGCCTCCAGCAGATGCTTCATAGTGTCATGGGGACAAGGCACCCTAAAATGTGTAAGAGAAGGGAAGAACAAACAAATGGGAGCCAGGTTAACTTACATATTTACATCTTCAGGAGAATATTATTGAAAATGTTGTATAGCGAGGGCTGAGACAGGAGGATCACAGGTTTGAGGCCAGCCTCAGCAACTTAGTGAGACCCTATTTCAAAAAGAAAAATAAAAAGGGCTGGGATTGTAGGTCAGAGGTAGAATGCTCCCAGGTTCAATCCCCAGTATAAATAAATAAATAAATAAATAAGCAAGCAAGCAAGGTAGCAGCAAAACTAAGATATGAAGCCTGGTTTCTTTGGCTCCAGAATGCTCTGCCAGCTATGCAGTGATACTTTCCATGATAGCAGTCATTATATCCTTCAGATATTCTCTCTGCTTTTTAGCTAAATAGTACTGACTAAAATACTTCTCTCTCCCTTAGTTCATTGTCGGGTCAATTATATTTCCTTCCACCAAGGAAAAAATCATCCTGATACTAAATCCCCTCTTCAAACAATTCCACTCATAATAGCACCCCGAAAAATAAAATACTTAGGGGTAAACCTAACCAAAGAGGTAAAAGACCTCTATAAGGAAAACTATAAAAAGTTGAAAAAAGAAATTGATGAAGACCTTAGAAGATGGAAAGATCTTCCATGCTCGTGGATAGGCAGAATAAATATCATCAAAATGGCCATCCTCCCAAAAATGATCTACAGAGTCAATGCAATACCCATTACCAAGGTCACTCTTCACAGACATAGAAAAGTCAGTCCTTAAATTCATTTGGAACAACAAAAAGCCCAGGATAGCCAAAGTAGTTCTTAGCAACAAGAACCATGCAGGAGGTATCACAATACCTGACTTCAAACTCTACTACAAAGCCACAGTAATAAAAACATCATGGTATTGGCACAAAACAGATACATAGACCAATGGAGCAGAATAGAAGTCTCAGAAACAGACCCACAGGCTTACACAGTCAACTGATTTTTGACAAAGGAGCCAAAAACATACACTGAAAAAAAGATAGCCTCTTTAACAAATGGTGTTGGCAAAACTGGCTAACCATATGCAGGAAAATGGAAATAAATCCCACTTTCTCCCCCTGCACAAGAGTCAACTCAAGGTGGATCAAAGACCTAGAAGTCAGGCCAGAGACCTTGCAGCTACTTGAAGAGGGCATAGGCCTAACACTTGAACACATAGGCACAGGTAAAAACTTTCTCAACAAGACCCCCAAAACACAACAACTCAAAGGAAGATCAATACATGGGATTGCTTTAAACTGAAGAGCTTCTGTGCAGCAAAGGAAACTATCAAGAACCTCAACAGAGAGCACACAGAGTGGGAGAAAATATTTGCCAGGTACTCTTCTGATAAGGACTAATATCTAGGATAAACAGAGAACTCAAGAAAGTCACAGCTAAGAAAACAAATAACCCAATCAAAAAATGGGCAAAGGATCTAAATAGACACCTCACAAAAGAAGAAATACAAATGGCCAATAAATGTATGAGGAAATGTTCTACATCATTAGCAATCAGAGAGATGCAAATCAAAACTACCTTGAGATTTCACCTAACTCCAATCTGAATGGCAATCATAAAAAACACGACAACAACAAATGCTGGCGAGGATGTGGAGAAGTGGGAACCCTAATACATTGTTGGTAGGATTGCAAATTAGTGCGACCACTTTCGAAAACAGTGTGGAGGATCCTCAGATGAATGGGAATGAACCTACCATATGATACAGCAGTACCACTTCTGGGTATCTACCCAAAAGAAAGGAAACCAAACTATCAGACCAACACATGTGTATCTATGCTTATAGCTGCACAATTCACAATTGCCAAACTATGGATACAGCCAAGATGTCCATCAACAGATGAACAGATTACAAAGCTGTGGGATATGTACACAATGGAATTTTACTCAGCCATAAAGAAGAACAAAATCATGTTATTTGCAGGGAAATAGATGCAACTGGAAAACATTATGTTAAATGAGATTAGTCAATCACAAAGAGTTAAAAAGCATATGTTCTCCCTGATATGCGGATGCTAGGGAGAAGAAGGGGCATAAGAGGGTCTCCAGATGAAAAAGGAGAGACCCTAGATGAGCAAAGAAATTGACTTAACTGAGGGGGAAGGACAGGTGGGGGGAAGGGGGAACAGCCTAATGCACATGACGTACTTTCACAAATATATCAAGGTTAATTACTAAACTGAACTTGAGAAGGAGGGAGGGCAAGGGAGAGGGTTGGGAATGGGGGAAGGGGTTAAATGATAAATGTGTGCATATATGCCTTTATCAGCTTGTACCTAACAAAGATGTGTGATTACAATGCACCAATTATTATAAAAAAAAAATAAATAAATAAATCCCCTCTCCTCTCTTCTCCCTTTTTAAACAACTAATAACTAGAAAGCCCTGCAGGAGTATTCCAGTATCTCTGAAAAATTGTCATCTACCAATTTCGCCATGAAGAGGGATGTCCAAGAAGGCCAGGCGCGGTGTCTGGCCCAGCTGGGAAGGCACACCGAAGCGCTGGAGATTGCTGCAAACTTGGTGAGTGGCTTCATCGCTTGTTTTCACACATTTCTCTTTACCCAGGACCTTTGAATAGTTTATTTCCTAACAACAAAACAAAAACCAAACTTCTTGTTGGTAGCAAAATGTGTGGTTTGGATATGCAGAAGAAACTCATCTGTAGCATAAGAACTTTATTATGATGAACAGTATGGAACTCTAGCTGTAATCATTTTCTTGTAATGTTTTTCTTGTGTTTAGCTTGATCTTCTTTATTGTCTGAAAATCTCATTTATTCTTGGGAAGAATAAATACTTAGGTCAGAAAGATTATCAGTAATCTGTTTTCCTTTTTAAATTTTTTAGGTTTTATTTTCAAAAATTTCTGCAATGAACCATATATACTTCTGTGAGTAGAAAAGGTTAAAAAAAAACCTGACTTCTCATACCAAGTAAAATGTAATAGTCTTTTAAATTTTTAAACAATTTTTGCAGAATTTTTTAAGGAATAGACAGTGCTTTGTAATTCAAGATTCTGGTTTTTGTTTTCCAGTTAAGACATTTATGGTTTACTTCTATTAGTTTTTGTGAAATTTTTATTTGGGAGTTGGTCTAAATTGACCAATCCTAGTATGTGATGGCCATTCTTCGTCCTCAGAGGGAGTTAAAGAGGCACTGTGGCATGAACGTGGTCCCTGTGGATGCAGCTGATCTGGGCCAGCCAGAAGTGCGTGCATTAACCTTCGCTAGCCCAGGGGTTCACTGCACAGGACCCCATCTGCAGTGCAAAGAAAGCTTGGCAGGAGTTGTCTCAAGAACACGGAAAGCAACTCTGCTTTGTTTTTTCTTTCTCCCTCTCTACTAATTGCTGATTAATTTTTCTCCCCCTTGACACTCAGTCTGGAACCCAGAGCTTGGTGCTAATATGCAAGTGCTCTACCATTGAGCTACATCCTCAGCCTTTATTTTGAGACAGATTCTCAGTGAGTTGCCCAAACTGGCCTAGAACTTGTGATCCTCCTGCTTCAGCCTCTGGATGCAGGTTAATTTAGTTTGTGGGGGTGGGGATGGGGTGGGGGAGTACTAGGGATTGAACCCAGAGTCAGTCCAAGCTACACCCCCTGCCCTTTTTATTTTTTGTTTTGAAACAGGGTCTTGCTAGGTTGCTGAGGTTAGTCTCAAACCTGCAATCCTCTTGTCTCCCAAGTACTGGGATTACAGGCATGTGTCACTGTGCCTGGCTCGATACATGTTAACTGTCATCATCACCATCATATTATTATTATTATTATAGGAAACTTAATTTCCAGAGAGGAGTTTAGAAACTAGCATCAAAACCATATCCTGTGTGTAAAAACCTCTACCCTAACACACACTTGCTTTCTCAACATGAAAATATTTGTGAGCAATATGAAGCACTATAGACTAGTTGCAGAAGGGTGGCATTTGTTACAGATATAGGTTATAGAAAATGCCTTCCTTATTAGAAATAAAAGACACATTTTACTTGAGAAAATTTATTACTCAAAATGAGTTAACATCTGTGGTGGCCGAGGAGCTGTGGTCTGTACCAGGAATTCAGCTTGGACAAAGGTTCTTGTGGACTTAATGGTCTGCTGGAAGATAGATACTAAATAGTAGTATTAATAAAACAAGGTGTATTCTGCCTTGGGGGAGGTGCAGCTTCACTAAATGAGTTGTGTGGTTTTATTTCATATCTTTCCACTCAATATAGGAGGATTCTGAGCCCTCCACAGACTTCCGCTTACTGGGCTGCAGTTTCTCTGGCTGCGTGCTGAGTAGTTCGGCTCCTGCAGCTCTCTGGGTATAGTTCTGTGCAGGAGCTTGAAACGGACACTTGCAGGCCAGGCTTCCCTTAGAGTTCACATCGGCTTGAAGGTAATTTTATTCTGCCATCTGCTTTCTGCAGACTTTAACTTAGAAAAAGCACGCCTGTTTTTCCTAACCTACAGGGTGTTCATCATACAATAGGTTAGGCAAGAGGTAGCGGCTCTGGTTAGGGAAACTTGAAAAGAGTTTTCTGATCAGAAGGAAACCAAGCAACCTCCTCTGGGCAAAAATAGTTGGCCTTGGTAAGAGTTAGCAGGGAAGGCATTTGGATTCAATTACGACGCCTCAGGAAGCACCAGGAGCTTCGGGGCTGTCCTGCTTAGGATGTCCAAGCCAAGGGAGATGTGCAAGTGAGTCTGTTCATATCCTCAAGGAAATCGTCTTTGGGGCTTTTAAAAAGCCTTGGATATTAAAACGAAACCATTAGGCCAGGGCCCAAGAAAATTGGCTGGGGTCTTTTCAGATATCTGGCTAAAGACAGTAAAGATAATGATAAAAATTGAAAATAAACTGACACTTGTATTTTTGGTGCTGAACTTTGCCAGGCACTGTCACATGAATTGGTACATTAACATGACAGGATGTTTGGGAATGGCTGGGGACTATTTTGCTAAGTCGTATGTGTTTTTCTAGGCTTATGGTTTAAAACATGAGATCTGTTGAAGTATATTTAGTTTACTTGACATATCTATTCAGAAAGATTCTTGATTTTTATATGGAAAACACTTCACAGTTTAAGGTTTTTTTCTTTTTTTCTTTTTCCTCTCTCCTCAGGAAAATAAAGCAACCAACACAGACCATTTAACCACCGTGCTCTACCTCCAGTTTGCTATTTGTTCAAGTTTGCAGAACTTGGAGAAAACAATTTTCTGCCTGCAGAAACTGATTTCTTTGCATCCTTTTAATCCTTGGAGCTGGGGCAAATTGGCGGAGGCTTACCTGAGTCTGGGGCCAGCTCTTTCATCAGCATCTGAGTCATCTGAGAGACTCAACAGCTTCACCTCAAGTGACAAAACTATCGAATCCTCCTTTCCACACTCAGGAAAAGACTGTCTGCTGTGCTTCCCTAAAACTGTACCTGAGAGCTCTATGTTTTCCATGGAAGCAAGTGCCAGTAATAGCCAGAAAAATGAGAAGGCTCTTAACAGTATTCAGAATTATGTGATAGAAAAGAGGGAAGCAGTGTCGGTAGAGACTCAGATGAAGGCATGTGCCTCTTTGATTCGAACCAGGTAAGCGAAGAGTGGATAGGACAGCGCAGGGAATTAGCTAGCTAGCTAGCTAGCTAGCTAGCTTCCTTCCTTCCTTCCTTCCTTCCTTCCTTCCTTCCTTCCTTCTTTCCTTCCTTCCTTCTTTCTTCACTCTTCTCTCTTTTCTCTCCTCTTCTCTCTTTCTCTCTCCTTCCCTCTCTCCCTCCTTCTCTTTCTTTCAATCCTCCCTCCCTCCCTCCCTCCCTCCCTCCCTTCCTTCCTTCCTTCCTTCCTTCCTTCCTTCCTTCCTTCCTTCCTTCCTTCCTTCCTTCCTTCCTTATGGTACTGGGATTGAACCCAGGGGCACCCTACCACTGAGCTACATCTTTGGTACTAGGGATTTGAACCCAGGGGCATTCTGCCTCTGGGCTATACACCCAGCCCTTTTTATTTTTTGTTTTGAAATAGAGTCTCATTAGGTTACTGAGAGTCTTTAAGTTGCTCTCATTAAGTTGCTAAGGCTGTCTTCAAACCTGCATCCTCCTGGCTCAGCCTCCAAGTACTGGGATTAAAGGCGTGTGCCACTGTGCTCAGCCTTACATTTCTCATTTTAAGTTTCAAAAAATTCTAGGCACTTGATGTATGATTTTGAAAGTTTTCTATGATCTGAACAGAGCCCTTTGAATACATATCATTTTAGTGTATATGATTTAGAAACATTACTATATTTGCTTAAGAATAAAATTTGTGGCCGGGTGCGGTGGCACTTGCCTGTAATCCCAGTACTAGGAGGCAGAGACAGGAGGATTGCAGTTTCAAGGCCAGCCTTAGCAACTTAGTAAGGCCCTCAACAACATCATAAAACCCTGTTCAAAATAAAAAAAAGGGCTGGGGGTCTAGCTCAGAGACAGAATGTCCGTGGATTTAATCTCTACTATAAAACAATAAAAATAAAAATAACCAGTCCCTTTCCTTATATTATTTGCTGTATTAGGAAAAATATATGTCTCCAGTGACTGGCACACAGATGCCAATAGTGTGTCAGTAGTGTGAGCAGAATTCCATAGGGTCCTATATAAGGGAGCTGAAGGTGCAGCGGGCTGGGTGGGGGGGGGATGAAGCCGTCCAAGAATTTTCAAAAGGTGCTTTTCAGTTTTTCAGCTCAGTGTTCCTGGGTAGGTGTGCTTTTCAGTTGAATACTGAGTGCTAAATGATTCATATACATTATTTGATTTTAATCCTCACTACTCTCTTGGGTGCATACTGGAATCCCACTTTATGGAGTAGGGAGCTATTAAAATCATTCCCAAAGTGGTTCAGCTATGAAATATGGGGCCAGAATTGGACACGGTTCTTCAGGCTAGAGAACACCAGAGAGGAAGTTGACTGAACTCAGCTTTTTAAAATCAAGAACCCACTCCCAAGGTAACTGCTTAGTTCGTTCATGCTCAAAAACCCTGACAGGTGTATCAGTTCATCACGATAGTGACCGACTTTCCCCGTGATTCTGGAGTGGACTCAGTCCGTAGCCCTTTCTTTGCATCTGGTTGCCCCTGCCTTTCTTCCCCCTCGTTTACTGCAGTTCTTTCTCCCTGGCTGTGCTCTGGCCACGGAGTGATCTTTGCGATTCGCACGTACATCCAGCTACTTCTCGTGTCAGGGCCTCCTTCCCCCTGGCGGCCTTTCCTCAGTTCCCATCCCAGCTGGACTCGACTTGAGTCGGGTCCTGGGGAGACTCTCCTGCGCTGCCCCCTCCCAGGGAGACCCCTCAGCCACTCTCCGCTGGGTTATTTCTTATTTTTTTTTTTTTTTTTTTGCGGTACTGGGGATTGAACTCAGGGGCATTCTACCTCCGAGCTATACCCCCAGCCCTATTTTTTATTCTTTATTTTGAAACCGAGTCTCACTAAGTTGCGGAGTGCCTCACTAGGTAGCTGAGGCTGGCCGCGAACCCGGATCCTCCGGTCTCAGCCTCCCGAATGCTGGGATTAC
>PVLC010006152.1:0-14151 GCA_004027655.1 Graphiurus murinus | reverse complement strand
GGGTTATTTCTTATGGCAGTTATTACTTCTGGAGTTGACTCCTCTCCAGGCTCTCTCCGTCCGCTCCGTGAGGCAGCCACCTGCCTGCCTCGCTCGCCAGTCTCCCTCGGTGCCTGGAGCCGAGTCTGCCTCATCCCTCAGCACATGGAATGAGTGACCGGCAGACCCCAGTGCTTCTGGGTGTAGGGACCAGTAAGGCCTGAGGAGACTGCACACCCCCGGCAGTTAGGAGGAGCTCCAGGGGGAGGAGGAGCCAGGGGACAGGTTAGGCTCCTGATGGGCCAGTAGTGGGAAGGCAATTGCAAAGTGGTCCTCAGAGGGTCATCCGAGGCTGGGCCCTGTCTCGGGTAATTGAAGGGTGCCAGCGAAGCTAGTTAGTCTTGAGGGCCAGCAGCTGTGGGATCAGGGCCTGGAAGAGTCGTAGACCCTGGCTTCAGAGGAGCTGCCCAGAAGCTGGTCTGTGGGGAGTCAGTGGGGGCTTGCTCTCCTCACTCGGAATTACCTGTGCTTAGTCACTTGCCTTCCGAGGGGCGCTCTTTTGAGGTGTTACTCACTAAAGCTCTCTTTGAGAAGTTTTGTCTATCAACTTTAGAAATGATGAGTCTCTAGCATAAAGGTGGGATTCAAATGAAAGTTCTGTCGAGGGCGGGAGCCTTCTCTCCTCGGAGGGCGCCTGCTCGGTGGCTGTGGGGACGTGTCGCTGCTGTCCCGTACTGGGCCCTGCACACTGCGACTTTCTGGTGTTTCAGGCTTTTGCTCCAGCTCACCCAATCTCAGCAAACATCGTTTGCCTTGGAGAGGAACTTAAGGACTCAGCAAGAAATTGAAGATAAAATGAAAGAGTTCGGCTTCAAAGAAGACACTTTGCTGTGGATTGCTGAGGTGAGTGTGTCCCCAGGTTTGTGTGGAAAAAGGCATCATTGGTATTTTTCCTGGCTTCAATACCATTTTTAACAGGTAGGGCCAGATCTCACTACCGAAGGACTTCTGCCTCCCTCCTTTGTGTGCCTTTTGATCACCCCAGCTGCTGGAGTGGCCACCCCATCGTCTCCTGAGGCGTGCTGGACTGCGGGCTGTTTTTCTTGTGCTTGTCAGCCCTTGTTAGCACCCGCCTCCTTGAACATCCTAAATGCCCCGCTTGTTTGTTTCAGGGCTGAGGAAACTAACAGAAGAATACCCACATTCGTGCAGCAGTTTTCTATAGTTTCCCTCCATTCATCCTGGTAAGAGCCAGGGAAGCTAGGTAGAACTGGAGTTGAGGTTCACAGAGGTGGTGGTCTTTCCACAGTCTTTGTTTTCTTTTAACTTTCCATAGCATTTGTAACTACAGATTACTCACTTTTAAATTCCTCTTGGAATTGGTGTTTTAGCCTAGATTTATATTGAATTTAAAAAGCCATAAACTGCAAGATGTGCCCTGTGTGTGTGTGTATGTGTGTGTTACTGGGGATTGAACCAAGGGCCTCTCTGCCTCTGAGCTACACCCCTAGCCCCTTTTATTTATTTTGAAACAGGGTCTCACTAAGTTACCTTAAGTTGGCCTTGAACCTGTGATCCTCCTGTCTCAGCCTTCCAAGTCCTGGGATTACAGGCAAGTGCCACCACACACAACTACATATATCATTTGATGTCATTTGATGTGCCAGTTAAAGAAAAATAAGATGCCATTTATACTGTGACATGCCAGTGGTTATTAGGGACATCTTGATTTCAGAGATGTTGAAATACAAAACTATAAAAATATCTTACAACTGATGAAATTCCATGCCTTAATAAATACTTTGCATTTCTTTGGCAAATTCCTTAAAAAATATATAATCTGTGAAGAGTCAAACCCAGTGGAAGCTATTCTTTGATTGTGCTTAGAGTTTTCATGAATACATTGGATTTCCAGCTTTGCAGGACCTTAGAAACATGCAGGCCATGCAACATCCATGCCACTTAGTCCCTCTACACCCCTGCTAGATGGCTTTATAACCTTTCCTGCAAAATGGTATGAAAGGTTTGGAACTTATTTTTAGCTCACTGTCTTTACCCAAGGCAGGGCCGATCCCTCAGTGGGGATAGGTACAAGTTTTCCAGAACCTAACTTTGTGACGGGCTATCAAAGAGGAGCTATTTCAGATTTCAGGGACTGACCTTGTGCTCCTGTGTGCCAGATTCTGACCAATAGGGAGTGGTATTGTGCCTTCATGGAGTAAACATCTTATTAAGTCCCCAGCATTGCCTGGGGTTGGAGGCCTGCAGTCCCTGTGAGTCAGGAAAGGGCAGGCCATTGTTTGCTGCCTTTGACATCTTCGGGGAACTTGTAGGAGACGGGAGCTGCATAGACCCCCTGACCTCCCCCCGCCCCCGCCCCACACACAGCTGCAGTCATTCTGCCCTGGCCTTCCCAGCCGTTGACACCTTGACAAGGAGGGCAGTTGCAGCCTCACCAAGGGCATGTTGTCTTTGATTTGTTAATGTCGACTCCATGCTCCTGGGAGGCCCAAGGGTGCTGCCGCTACCTGTGGACCTCAGGGTTCTTTCACTCAAGAGGATGAGAGTGGAAATGTGGGGACATACATGATCCTTGAATGACAGCTTCTGAACACATCTTTTCCTTATGTTGGAAATGTTTCCTGGCTACTAAAGCTCGCTCCTCTCCTCCTCCTCTCCTCTCCTTTTCTTCCTCCCTCCCTCCTTTATTTCCTCCCTCCTCCTCCTGCCCCTCCTCTTCCTCTTCCTCTTCTCTCTGTCTCTCTCTTTTCTGGAATTGAACCCAGAGGCACTCTACCTCCAAGCTATACCCCAACACTGTTTTTATTTTTCTATTTGGAAACAGTGTCTCACTAGGTTGCTGAGAGTCTTGCTAAGTTGCTGAGGCTGGTCTTGAAACTGTGATCCTCCTGTCTTAACCTCCCAAGTATTGCAGGCATGTACTACTATGCATCGCTTGCTAAATTATTTACTATTTTTATATGAAAGCCTCTATAGTTGATAAAATAACCAGTCTTCCATTCTGTGTCTGCTGCCTCTTTTATTGGGACTTTTTTTTTTTTTCTCGTGCTACAGGTTATGGGAGAAGATATCGTCCCAGAAAAACTAAGAGAGGAAGTTCAGTCGGAGGTGAAGAGCATGAGCTCCGCAGCCCTGAGTGCCCTGGTGACCGTGTCCTCCGAAGAATTTGAAGACAAGTGGTTCAGAAGAATCAAAGACCGCATCTGCCCCTTTGAGAACCAGCTCCACGCGCAGATACAGATCTTGGCTTAGAGGTCCATTTAAAAACAAAAACATCTTGCCCTGGAGAAGTTGCTCCTTGTTTACTTCAGACAGGATGTACTGCTAATCATGGAAAATAGTGAATTTAAAATGATTATTTATTGTCCACACCTGAGATGACTTTTCTCATGTGCAGATCTCTAGATAATTCCATTTCAGAGTGTGTTTGCTCTCCTCGAGCATTCCTGGACCTGGTCTGTATAGTAGCATCACAGCTCATAAACTGGGGATCCGACAGTCTTTTTTATTTTTTTTTTTCTTTTGTGGTGCTGAGAATTGAACCCAGAGGCATCTTACCTCTGAGCTACACCCCCAGCCCTATTTTATTTTTTACTTGGAGAAAGGGTCTTGCTAGGTTGGTAAAGGTCCTGCTAAGTTGCTGACACTGGCTTCAAACCTTCTATCCTCCTGTCTCAGCCTCCCAAGTACTGGGATTACAGGCCTGCGTCACCATGCCTGACTCAACAAAGTCTTCTTTTGAGAGACAGGGTCTCACTGGTCTCGAACTCCTAGGCTCAAGTGATCTCCCTGCCTTCTAAGTACTGGATCTGCAGGCACACACGAGCGATTGTGCCCAGCTCCTGACAGTCTTAAGTTGCTGAAGGCCTCACTAAGTTCCAGACACTGGCCTCAAACCTGCAATCCTCCTCTCTCAGACTCCTAAGTACTGGGATTTACAGCTGTGTGCCACAGCGCCTGGCTCCTGACAGTGGTCAAATGTGATGGCCCAACAGTGGAGAGAAGTAAATTTTAGACTAGTGGGTTGGTTGGTCAAATTGCTGTAAAGGTAATTCCACGTGTACACTTCTGGCTCTAAAATACCAGGAGGGAAAGAAGTGTTCCACCATGCTTGCTTTTGGTACCGTCAAGATTGCCATATGAGCCAGGCGTGGTGTCGCACGCTTGTAATCCCAGCATTTGGGAGGCTGAGACCGGAGGATCCGGGTTCATGGCCAGCCTCAGCTACCTAGTGAGGCACTCCGCAACTTAGTGAGACTCGGTTTCAAAATAAAGAATAAAAAATAGGGCTGGGGGTATAGCTCGAAGGTAGAATGCCCCTGAGTTCAATCCCCAGTACCACAAAAAACAAAACAAAAAAGATTGCCATATGAGTAATGTGAGGTCTTGCATAACCAGAAGATATGATTTTGGCTTCTGATACATGAGATTTAAAAGAATTAAAATATCTAATCTGCAGTAGGCAGGTCTGTCAGAAACAGTGGCTCAAACACTTGGATCTTACACTTCCCTGGGTCCCTTGGCGTCTTACTCTTCTAATAAAGCTTATCTTAAAGTGAAGGAAAATTTTAAAAATAAAACAATTATGTATATTTCATAAGAATGACTTCTCTCCCAGGTTATTTCTACTGCATTCAGTCTCATTGTTTTTTGTGTTCTTTTTCCATTTTTGCCCTCTAAGTACTGTTTCTTAGGCCTAGAGAGTATCTGTTGGGAAAGGATAGAAAAGAGTTACCGAGTCCTAGCCAGTGGTGTCAGGTCCCCTGTCCTGTGTACACCGTCCTGCGGGCCCAATGGGGCTCGTAGATCCTGCGCACACCTGGCTCCCGCCCCGCCTCACCCTCCTGGCAGTGGCGTGCTGATGTGAGAACCAGGCTTCCCAACTCCCGATGCCTCCGCTGTCATGAAGGACGGGAAGGACCCCAGGGAGGAAGACCGGCACCTCAGCTTTCATCACACTGGAGGCGTCACGGTCCTTTCCGGCACAGATGATGGAGGCGCATAGTTGGACAGTGACTTGCTGAAGGAAGTCCTCGGGGCGCCTGCTCAGACGCCCGCCCTCCCCTGGGAGTGAGTCCCTGAAGGGGAGCAAACGGCCGCACAGGAGTGACTGCTTCCAGGTGGGACAGCCCGGGGGCGCTTCTTGCCGCTTGCGCTCTCAAAGGCCTGGCTTCAGCATTTTTCTCCCAAGGGGGCTTCTGTGCTGGTGAGAGTCTCCTCCTTTACTTTCTCAGTCCCCACAGCCTTCGTGTTGGAGCCAGAGGATCTGTAAAGACCATTCTCCATGTCCTTCATGTAGCGGAGCCTCTGAGGCCGTCCACAGCCTGGCCCGGCCCGCACAGCACCGCTCTCTGCTCGTCCTGATGTTGGGCTGGCTCTGGCTCCCCCTCGCATCCTTGTGCTCCTAAAGCTTCCTTCACACAAGCTCTTCACCCATCCAAATAGGCTTCCTGCCACCGCCCTCCCAATCCTGCCTCGACTTCCCCTTCCTGCCGATTTCAACTCAAAGGCCAATGTCAGGATATTTCCGATCCCTAGAGCTGGCAGGTCCCTGTTCAACTGTTATAGAGCTTTGTGCTTTTTCTTTTTTTCCTTCCCAAATGCTTCTGTGAATTGTAATGAAATAATTCATTGTGTAATTCCTCTTTGCCAGATCATCCTTGCCAGGACTGTCTCTGTACTTTGCCCTTTTATGGTGGAGTTTAGCTTCAGGGACACGCCATGACTTCTGCCCCTGCGGCCTTCCTGGAACTCTAGGCCCTTGCAGAGCCAGGCTGAAGGGTGGTGAGCTAGAAACTCGGACCCATCTCTGCCAAGCTGGCCACCAGCTCCAGAGGTGTCGCCTGGTCAGCTGGGCAGCACAGTATTTCAGAAAAGATATGCTTCACTTTAGGAAATCAGGTCAAAATCTCTATGAAACAAATCCAAGCCCACCATTGACAAAAAGATTGTTTTAAACAGCAGCTTTCTAGTGCTTTTGAGATGTAATTTATAAAAGTAGTTTACAAGCCAGGCATGGTGGTACACACCTGTAATCCCAGTAGTTGAGAGGCTGAGACTGGAGGATCACAGATTCCAGCCTAGCCTTAGCTAAACTTAGTGAGATGCTATCTAAAAAAAAAAAAAAAAAAAATAGACCTGGGTGTGGTGGCACACACCTGTAATCTTGTTGTACTTGGAAGTCTGAGATGGGAAGATTACCAGTTTGAGGCCAGCCTCAGCAATTTAGTGAGACCTTGTCTCATTTTATTTCCTTTCCTTTTCTTCTTTCTTTGTTTTTCTAGATTTTTAATGCTTTAAATTTTTTTAGTCCTTTTTATCTTTTAAATGCAAAGTCTAGTACCCAAAGTCTTTCTTTCCACTAAGGTCCAGTAGAGTCTGAATCTTCAGTCAGAATGTCTGTGGTAGCACCAAGTATATACGAGTTCATGACCCTTCAGAGCCCCCGCTTTTCAGGACTTGTTTCAAAATTTAAAAATAGAGCTGGACATGGTGGCACATGCCTGCAACCCCAGTACGTTGGAGGCTGAGACAGGAGGATCACAGGTTAGAGTCTAACCTCAGGAATTTGGCAAGGCCCTCAGCAACTTAGCGAGACCCTGTTTCAAAATAAAAAAAAGTAAAAATAGGGCTGGAGGTATAGGTCAAAGGTAGAATGCCTCTGGGTTCAATCCCCAGTACCACATACAAAAAATAAAAAGGGCTGGGAAGCTGGGTGTGGTGGCACATGCCTGTTATCCCAGTCCTTGGGAGGCTGAGATAGGAGGGTCGCAGGTTCAAGACCAGCCTCAGCAACTGAGACTCTCAGCAACCTAGCAAGACCCTGTTTCAAAAAAAATAAAATAAAAAGGGCTAGGGGTGTAGCTTGGAGATAGAATGTCCCTGGTTCAGTCCCCACTATAAAAAACAAAAACAAAACAACAACAAAAAAACAAAGTAGTTTATACCCTACTTTTCAGGGCCTCAAAAAAAAAAAAAAAAAAAAAAAAGAAGAAGAAGAATAAAGCCAGCCATCAAACAGAGAGCTGTACTGAAGAATCCCGGGCTCTACTGGTAGAGCTGCGTGTGCAGTCAAGTTGAACAGTTCACACTCTTGCCTCCTCTGTGCCTGGCCCTGGCCCCCAGCTAAACCAGGCCTTAGGTTAGTGTTTTGAACTCGCGAAGCTGAAGTGAATGGTCCTCTGAGCCAGCGAAACCACAGTCGCAGACAGTGGTGGCCCCAATTCTGTCTTCCCAAGGTGCAGCCACTGGCAGACTTTCTAAAGTGGAGGGCGAAGGGAGGACACGCATCCCTCCTCTTGAACATTTTCTCCTCCTCGGCACAGGCTGGCTTCGTCCCCTGTTGTGCTGTTGCATGCTCAGCTTTTGGGCTAGTCACCTCGCTGCCCTGCTTTCACCGGGAATTTCCCTGTGGCCCATGGCGGCGGCAGGAACCTGGTGCCCCACTGGTACTCCGCCGCCGTCACTGTTGGGAACAGGGGAGTTACCTGACCCAAGCCAGCCCAGTCGGACTCTCCCTGAGATTCAGAAATTAAAAGGTTGGTCACCTGTGTCTGAATCTAACCGGCTCAAGAGCTGGGCGGGGCCGTACTCTGTCCTGCTGACAGAGGAGCAGGGAGCACAAGTCCACAGAGAGAGACAGATGCTGATTCCAGGCCTTTCCTGGCATTGAGGGCCTGCCCAGGGCCTCCACCAGGACCCTGAAGTGTGGCAGGCAGAAGAATGCCCCCCACGAAGAGGCCCATGTCCTAATTGCAGGCACTGATGAACACATTTGGTTACAGGCAGAGGGGACTTGAGCTTGTCAGTCGGCTGACCTTAGGCGGTATTTCCCGGTCTAGCTGTAGATGACCCTCAGGACGGAGGTGTGAACTCTAACACAGCTCACCAGGCCCCTCACCATCCACTCCGGTTGCCTGGAGCTCCGTTGTTCACTGTCCGTGGCCTCAGGTCTAACGTGGCCGTCACCTGAGCCCCTTCTCGCCCCCATCAGATGCTAACCCACAGACATCTTTCAGGTCTCAGTGCAGGTTCTCAAGGAGGCCTCGGACGGGCCGTGCAGGTTGGAAAGGCCCGGGATCAGGAAGTAACAAAGCAGACAACTGCCCCTCTGCCCCTTTGGGCACTGCCTGTGTTTCTCTCTCTCTGTAGACCTGCTCTTTCGGCTCCTCTGCCAGCTTGGCGGAGCACAGCCTCCCAGCTATTGAGCCTGTTAGGATCAGACACTGAAGAAGAATCTTATTTCTGAATCCCCAGGAGAGACTCTGACTGGCCCAGTCTGGGTGAGGTAATCCAGGGGACCAAGGTTATTACTAAGGTCTCGACAAATGGAAGATGGAGGAAGACGGAATGAGTCAGAGAAACTAGCTTCAAAGATGGAGGAAGGGAGCCAGGCGTGGTGATACACGCTTGTAATCCCAGTACTTAGGAGGCTGAGACAGGAGGATCACAGGCTTGACGACAGCCTCAGCAAGTAGTGAGACTCTCATCAAGTTAATGAGACTCTATTTCAAAATAAAAATAAAATAAGTCTGGGGATATAGCTCAGAGGTAGAATGTCCCGGGTTCAATCCCCAGTACCACACACACACACAAATAATAATAATAATAATAATAATAATAATAATAATAATAATAATAAAAAAATAGGTCTGGGGATGTAGCTCAGAGGTAGAATGTCCCAGATTTCAATCCTTAGTACCACCTAAATAAATAAATTAAAAAAATAGGTCTGGGGATGTAGCTCAGAGGTAGAATGTCCCCGGGTTAAATTCAAAGCAAGAAGAGGCAAGGCAAGGAAACAGATGTCTTACCGAGTCCAGGAACACAGCCTGGCCAAGACCTTGATTTTAGCCCAGTGAGACCCGTGTCAGAATTCTGTAGTGTAGACCTGTAAGGCTACACACATGTGCTGTTGTGAACCACTACATTTGCAGTCATGTGTTACAGCAGCAATGGGAAACTAGTACACCCGATAATGTGGATTCAACTGAGGTCGCTTAAGCTATTGTCTGTTCCTTGCAACCCAAGAATCCTACTATGGACCACTTGGATCTTTTGCTCTTGGTTTTAGAATACTACTTTAGCGTCTCAGAAGGCTATTTCTTTCCTAAATAACATTCCTTGACTCATTTAAGGGTAAGAACTTGATCGAGCATTGTTGTCGGAGGTATCAAAGACAAGAAGCAACGCCTGTCCTCAGGGAGCCCACTCCCCGGTAGAGGTGGAGGAGGACTCTGCACAGGCACAGGTGGGGTACGGGGAGGGAGGTCTGGACTGTGAAGGGCAGAGGAGGGCTGGGCCTTCAGCGAGAGTTCTTCCAGGCAAGTCAGCCCACCCTTGTCAACTTGGCACTGTCAATCCAATTAGACCAGTGTCCTCAGAAGAAGAGACTGGACACTCGGACACCTCTGTAAAGAGGCAGCAGGGGAGCAGTCATCTGCAAGCCGGGGAGAGAGGCCTCCGAGGAACCACCCTGCCAGTGCCTTTTCCTTGGATGCCCTCTTCACTTGGTCTGCAGCATCTGCCTCCTCAGGATTTGCCTTGCGTATTTATTCCTCCATGTTCCCGAAAGGTCAAGCCATGGGCCAGGCTGGTGTTTCCCAGGTGAGACAGGGAAGACGGTGCTCAAAGAGCTTGAGGCTTCTTTACTAGCACCCATTTCAGTGAAGGGTCTAGAAATCTCTTCTCAAGCCAGGACCCCCAGCCTAGAAGGCATCCTTTCTGAATATATAAAGGGCACACCCTAAGCCAGATGTGGTGGTGCATGCCTATAATCCTAGTACTTGGGAGGCTGAGACAGGAGGAGTGCAGGTTCGAGGATAGCCTCAGGAAGTAGTGCAACTCTCATCAACCTAGTGAGACCCTGTTTCAAAATAAAAATAAAATAGGACTGGAGGTATAACTTGGAGGGAGGTAAAATGACCCAGGACTCAAGCTCCAGCAACACACACACACACACACACACACACACACACACAAAGGCACCCTGGCCTGCCTGGGGAGCAGCCAGTGGAGGAAGGCGGCTTTGTCCTGTGTGCCACCATGCTATTGCCGCCGGCCCTGGGCCTCTGTGTGCAGCACACTGCCTCGCCATTTGCACGCCCTCCTTCACCGCCTCCTGTGGAGAAGAGAGGGCCAGGCGCCCGGAGAAGCTGCACGTCTGTCTCAGAATTCACTGAACGACAACATAGAGGAGGCCGTGTCTGCACATGCCCGTGTGTGCGTCTGCAATATTTACATTGCCGGTGACAGGTTTTTTTCCTGACACAGGCGCTTCAAGAGGAAGCTGAGAAAGTGATGGCAGTTTCTCTGTGTCCAACAGCTTCCTGGATTAAATCCAGAAAAGGAAACATTGGAAGAAGCTACTCCATCCAGCACTTTGATGACGGGTCAGCAGGAAGCCCAAGCCAGGGTGGGGGCCACCCCGCCTGCCCCGCCGAGGTCCTCCTGGGGGTGAGTCCAGCCACCCTGCAGTAGCTGAGCGCCGCACCACTGTTCAATAGAGGAGCCTTGGTTGGGTGGTTGGAACAGCCATGGCGCTGCTACTAGCCTCCCGGGTCTACGGACTGCTGGCCGCTGGCTGCTGGCCTTGGCCACTAAGGAAGAGATTCATGGTCACTGTCCCATGATGAAGACCAACGAATGAAACTTGTCCCGGAGGCAGAGGCTCGGGGAGCAGCCTCAGTCGTTAGCAGGCAATGCTTCCAGTCAGTGCTGGCCCGTGATGCTTAGGGGGGGCTCTGTGACCCCCAAACCCTGGGGGCATTTGGCCAGGGGTGATACGCCCCTTCCACTGCCCCCACCCCAGGACACAGCATTCCTGATATTTAATTCATTCTCTCATGTTCTTTCTGGTGGCATTCACGTATTGTACGTCCTTTCCAACTGACTCAGGTTTTTTTTTTTTTTTTTTTTTTTAATGGTACTGAGGATGGAACCCAGGTGCATTCTACCTCTAAGCTATACTTCCTATTTTATTTTTACTTGGAAACAGGGTCTCACTAGGTTGATGAGAGTCTCACTGCTTGCTGAGGCTGTCCTCGAACCTCGAACCTTCTGTCTCAGCCTCTCAAGTACCGGGATTACAAGCATGCGTCACCACGCCCGGCTGACTTGGGGTTCTTTGGACAGAGATCTACGGCCTGGAGTTGACCCAGCACCTGGCCTGTGGCTGGTGCTCAGGTGCAGTTGTTGAATCACACTGTAGAAGGCTCTATGTGTTTCAGGACCAATGGTCCTCCAGCAAGCAGGCCCAGCCTTACCAGGGAAGAGAAGTTTCTCAGACTCTCAGAAATATCCAGAACATTCTCACCCCCTCTCCTGAATCTTTCTTTTCTGAATCTCTGGGGAGCTGCCCACTCTTAGGCACTGAGAAACAGAAGCACCTATCTGTCATCTGAATCTCGGTGCCTTGGTTTACCCATTTGTAAAACTTTATGTGCCTCCGAGATGGTAGGGACAAAGGGCAAATGCACTCCTGGGCCTTGGCTTATGACCAGACAGCCATTAAAATCTCCCATCTCCAAAGCCGGGTGTGGTGGCGCATGCCTGTAATCCCAGTCCTTGGGAAGCTGAGATAGGAGGATCACAGATTCAAAGCCAGTCTTAGCAATTTAGCAAGGCTCTCAGCAACCTAGTGAGACTCTGTTTCCAAACAAGATATAAAAAAATCGGGCTGGGGGTATAGTTTGGAGGTAGAATGCCTCTGGGTTCAATCTCCGGTACCAACAAAACAAAACAAGTCCCACCTTAACTCACAGTTTGGCAGAGACCACATGTGCCTCATTGACGCCCCTCACACAGCACAGGTGTGTCCTTGGAGCCGGTCCTCTTACTCAATGCATCAGAGCGAGGTTCCTAAGCCCACCCCTGCAAGCAGCCAATAAAACTCGCTTTTTTGTTGTTCCAGGAAGCCAAGCTGATGCTTTCTTCCTGGAGCTATGTCTGCCTTCCCAAGCGGAGGCCCCAGAAAAGGTTTTGTCTATAAATTGGTACTTCTACGACTCGATTTAAATCCTTTCTGTTGTCATAGAGTCAAAATTCCCAGTTCCAAATCACATCTGCCGCTTCTTCCATTATGAAGACTTGGAGACCATTAACATTGAAGCTTTGGATGATCTCTGCAACATACGGGCTCTGTTATCATGAGTTTGTTCTCTATCTATCCCCCTTCCCTGCCACCAAACACACACACACACACACACACACACACACACACACACACACACCTCTTCCTACAATCTTCTGGAATGGGCTACATAGGCCAAACCAGAGCCTGGTAGTGTTGGTAAGGGGATGGTCTCAGGCCTGAGAACATTCCGACACAGGCAATGCTTTTGTCTGAGTGCCTTTGGGTCAAAGAAATCAGGTTTAAAGTTTGAGCCAGCAAATCTAGGAGTGTCTGGCCCTGTCCCAGGTCGCAGGGGTTGGGGTGTGTCGGGGAATATAGGGGTAAAGGAAACCCGGCTCCACAGACCAGAACAGGCTTTATTTGGGGTAAAGCCTGGGAGGGGGGACTGACCAGGAAAGAGAGCCCAGGAGAGTCGGGAGCTCCCTTCCTTACAGACTAGGGGCTTTTTATGGGGCAAGGAAGGGGGATGGGTATGCCGCTGGTTGGTGGGCTAGTGACCAGGTCATCTTGGGGCAGGGTAATGGTCAGGGGGCGTTCTTTCTTTCACTCCTTTCTTGGGTCCCTTTGTTCTCGGTCTCCTCCAGCAAGACCTCACGGAGGGCACTTCAGAAATGAGGTGAGGCCTGTAGAAAGGGCCTCCAGATGTGGGGGGCCCTGGACACCAGGCCAAGCTGCTCCAGCTGCAGCCGTGTGGGCCTGTAGGCGTTGAGGTTGCTATAGGGAGGGGGCGCGCTGTCGAGGGGCCTGGGGAACAAGAGGGCTTGCGGGGCCGGGGCTCCCCAGGGGCCGTGGTAGGGCTGAAACCTGGGTGCTGGCGGTGGGTTGGGGGCCGGGGGGCTTCCAGGCCCTGAGGACACGGACACACTCTGGTTGCGCGGGTTGCTGCCGGTGGACCGGCTGCTGAAGGGGTTGGAGGACGCGCGGTCGGTGGGGGAGCAGCTGCTGCCGCTGAGGCGGCTGTTGCTGGGGCTGAGGCCAGCTCGGGGATGCAGCGAGGCCGCCAGCCGCGGGGACCTGAGGCCCATCAGGGGCTTGGAGGAGGCGTAGAGGTGGCGGAACTCCTCGTCGAACAGCTCCACCGCCTGGCCAGTGAACTTGGAGAGGATGTTCCGGTGGACGTGGCCGCAGAGCCAGGAGAAGCTGCAGGACGAGAGAGAGAGAGAGAGAGAGAGAGAGAGAGAGAGAGAGAGAGAGAGAGAGAGAGAGAGAGAGGAAGGATGGGAAGAGCCGGGTTAATGGTAGAACTCCAGTGGGAGTTTTGTATTCCACAGGACAGGACAGAAACCCTGGTCATTTAATCCCTTGCTAGCCACTGTTTTCCCCTCTTCTGGATGACAACACCGAGGCTCAGAGACCTGGCTGTGTTTGCAGGTGAGTGACTGCGATGCCAGGTGCGTCCCTGGCCTCCAAGCTCCCTCCAGCGCCCAGATCGAGGGGGCCCTAGCAGCTGCCTGAGCGGGCAGGAAGGGCTGAGTGGAAGCAGAGCCCCAGCACCTCCTCCCTGGGTCCCCGAGGAGTCACCACCCATGGGGCCTCGGTCTCTTCGCCTGTGAGATGAGACAATTCGTCCCACAACTACTTAGGGGTCTGCAAAAAGCAGCAGCCAAAAGGCACTCCTCTTCGGAAGTCCCGGGCTGTTTTCATGAAAATTGAGAGGGTTGTGGAAAGAGGACTTAGTCCCGTTTTCAAGTATATGCTCTTTGAGAGATGGAAGAGGGACCGTGGAGTGAGGAAACCAAAGCAGGAATCAAACTGCTGATGGCTGCAGTTTGTGCAAGAAAGTCACCCAAACACCCAGGAGGGGGCATCCCCAGGGACACCTGGCCCTCCATTCAGAGGTCTTAGATGAAAACAAAATGCTAAGGTATTTATGTCCTGCTTTAATTAGTTAATTAATTGTGTGTGTGTGTGTGTGTGTGTGTGTGTGTGTGTGTGTGTGGCATTGGGGATTGAACTCAGGGGCATTCTACCTCTGAGCTACACCCCCAGTCCTATTTTTTATTCTTTACTTTGTTTTG